>CAIGRL010269866.1:0-18917 GCA_903798325.1 Fraxinus xanthoxyloides | reverse complement strand
AAATAGTTTCATCATCCATCTAATACAAATAAACTTAGCCTAGCATATTAATATGAAAATTACATAGAAAATAAAAGGAAGCCATCACCTGAATCATGTAAAATTGAAGAAAATCTAGAATTTGACTCTTTTCGCCTTCAAAATCGGATCCAAAATGGTGAATTCCTCCTTCCCAATATATTTTTCTCTCTTTGTACTCAAAATGTGGCTCTCTTTTCCAAAAACCCCATAAAATACATTTAATATCAACCCTAAAAACTCCCCAAAATGAGATAAGTAAACAACCCTTTTTTTCTCGTTCTAGCTTAAGGCGCGCGCCTAGTAGAAACTAGGACGCATGCCTTAGCCATTAGCTAGGCCTCAGTCGAGGCCAACATGAAGAGAGGTACGCGCCTCGCCTGCAAGCCAGGGCGTGCGCCTTAGGGTGACTTTGGGGCCAAGTTCAATTTGGCGCTTATCTTTCCACAGCTTCCTTTTTTACCCCTTTTCTCCTTCTTTTCCATTTCATCCGGTCCTTGCTCTTCTCTTCATGTCCAATTGACTTCTTGCACTCCCGGCTTTCGTTTCTCGGTTCGAGCTAACTTTTGATTATTTGTATTTTAGTCCACATCTCCTCTTTTGCATCGATTATCTCCCTTTCTTACATCATTTTCTCTACTTTCGTTGTTTTCATCAATGTGAACCTAAAACATAAAGTAAACCACAAATTTATCACAATTCAATCTATAATATAACAAATATCCATATTTTGGCAAACTAAATAAGTGAAAGAAATGCACTTATCAGATATCACTTATTATGACACCAATTATTGGATTGAGATGTTGAAGTAATATGGCAAAGTATGGAGTATTAAATCAAGAACAAAAGAATGAAAGAAAAACAAGAAAACATAACAAAGGAATTGGGAGATTTTATTGACTGAAAAATAATGGAGAGGAGAAAAAAATTATAATAGATCCTATAATTCTAGTAGTCTATTTTCTCACACTTATCAAATTATATAGAAGAGCCTAATATTTATAGAAAATATGAAGAGGATTTCCAAACCCTCTTGATAGAGATGTTGATGAAGTAGGATGCTAAAAATCGAGTCCAAAATAAAGTAAAAAAAGAAAAATTTTGAAAAACGAAACAGAACAGGTGGTGCCGCGACGCCAAGCAATCTGCCCGAAAATAATTTTTTTTGGTTTCTCCATCGAAATCTTATTCAAGTCCAATACTAATTTCAAAACTCTCATTGGGCTTCCAAAATAGAACTTCAACTTAACATAAGACTCAAATAGCATTCCAAATATAAATTCTTCATGACGTGCACTTCAATTAGAAGTCGTTAATTACTTTAACAACTTCAACAAAGGAATTCAGGTCACACCCAAATTCAACACTTGGTACTTGGTGAAATAGTATCCTCATCATAAAAGCTCTTCCAAAATTTTTTCTCAGCCACTTGAGTCATACTGGATGAGGGACAACATTTCTTTTCTGTAGGACAACATCATTTGCAGCTGGGACTACGTTAGAGGGGATAGGTTGGAGTTTGGTAGGTCTGACTAAGGTGTGCTTCCCATGATATCTTGCCCTCTTATTACCTATTACAGTTGTGAGATAGCTTGGGGGAGAAGTTGAATTGTCCCAAGAAAAGATTCAAAGTGCACAAATTTCAAAAATCTCAAAATATTTCCAAAATAGGAAAAAGCTAATGTATGTACTTTATTGATGTACTATACAGTTTCCAAAATAGTTTTAAAATTCAAATTCGAACAAAATGGAGAAAATTGAGAACCATGATATGGGAGCTAGCAAGGACAAAGATCCGTTGATTATGGAGGAATGACCAATTACTAGGTCACGAGTAAAGAATGTCAATGAAGCCATGGGATTACTTGTTCAATTTACAGTGGATGAAACATCGATCGCAACAAGCAAAATGATAAGTTTTCATATTGGGCATGGAAGAAGAACAATATGGATCAACTTGGTTCAAGCGAGGGACAATGGAGCTGAGAAGGTTAACTATGCGACCGCATAGTATTCCAAAGCATGCGGCCGCATGCCTTTATACCAAGTCAAATGTGGATTTTTTATGAACTATATGACTGCATGTTCCGACACTATGCAACCGCATAGCATATGTCCAATAAATAATTTTCCAATTTAACAAACAATAAAAAACAACTCAACTAAAGCAAATAATATGGAGAATAAGCAATAGTGAAAGTTGAATATGTTTTTGAGTGTAATGAGCTGCATTAGGCTCAAATGTTACAAGAATTGCTTATTTATAAAGTTTTAGTCGAAGTGGTAGTCGTTGGATAAGAACTCGTGGCCTAATCTCCCAAGACGAGGCCTCACGTCACTTAATCTACTATGCATTTAATACATTGACAACAGCTCAACAACATTATACCCTAGATTGATAATCATGACATTCATCATCATTAATGTTACATCAATCATTCAAAAAAGATTGCCTACAGATCCTTTAAAGGGTGGCAAGTGTTTCAACCTAAAATGGAGCTTCAAACAGAGTAAGGGCTTCAGCAAAATAAGAACTTCAAAAAATATAGGGTTTAGGCCAAAGAAGAACTTCAGAACAAATAGTATTAGCTTCTTCTTTGACTTCTTTATCTTGACCACTTAGATCTTTGCTGAATTTGTTAGATCTGACTTAATGTCTCCACATGGACTTCATCGCCTAGGAGCCTCGATGTCAAGACGTAACAGTATCACAATAGTACAAGTATCACAATAGTGCCCCTAGTCCATGTATTGATATTCATATAACGCATGGACTTTTGGATAGTGACAACACTCTGAATATAAGTAGCTGTGATAAAATTGATGTAGAGGTGAGACCCTAAATCTAAATAGTTGTGATAAAATTGATGCAGAGGCATGACTCTAAACTAAATATAAGTTGCTATACTAATATAGAGGCTGACTCTGAATCGAATATAAACCTCTATGTTGATACTAATGCAGAGGCATATTTGAAAAGATAGTAGCTTGATTAAGTTAGGATCCCTTTGGGATGCTTTGCACCTTTCCAGCCAAAATAATTGAACTTCCTTGCATGGAATTGATTTATCCATGCCAAGGGTTTCTTCTATGGTAGACCATTCATTTATAGAAAACATCACATTTGAAGGAATTAGAGGTAACACCGTGTAGGGAAGTCGTGCACCTCGCTGTTCAAGGTGGACATCTTTGTTAGAGGCGGATGCGCCTCATTTGGAACTTTCTCCATGTTGTATGGTGCATCCATGGAGAACATCATCTTCTAAGGAATCAAAGGCGACCAGTGTGGGAGTGTTACACATCTTGTCGTTCGAAGTGGACATCTTTGTGAAAGGTGGAAGTGCCTTGTTAAGGGTTTTCTCCAAGCTAGATGTTGCATCCATGGAGAGCTTCATCTTCGAAGAAATCGGAGGTAACCCTCGTGAGGGTAACACGTACCTCGCCGTTCGATGTGAACATCCTCATTAGAGGTGAAGACGCCTCGTTAAAACCTTCATCCATTATAGATAGTGCATTCATGGAGAGCATCATCTTTGAAAGAATTAGAGCTGACCCCGTAGGGGGTGTCTTGCACCTCGCTGTTCAAAATGAACATCATTGTTAGAGTCCGACACGCCTCATTAAAGGGCTCCATAGAGAACGTCATTTTCGAAGGAATCACAGGTGACCCCGTGGAGGGTATCACACACCTCGCTATTGGAAGTAGACATCTTTGTTAGAGGTGGACGGGCATCGTTATAGGCTTTCTCCATGGTAGATGGTACATTCATGGACAGCGTCATCTTCGAATGAATCAGAGGTGACCATCGTGGGGTTTCGCACACCTCACTGTTCAAAGTAGACATCCTTGTTAGAGGTGAACACACCTCGTTAAAGGCTTCATCCATGGTAGATGGTTCATCCATGGAAGAGATCATGAAAGTGGCTCGACTAAGTGGGAGCTAACAAAATTATTTGTTTATTTGCATCTCAAATTTCTAGTCAGATCACTGGAGTAATTGTTTACATTTTAACTTAGTTTTTAGATTTTACTGTTAATTGCTAGAGAGATTTGGTGGATTACTTAAATGATCATTTTGCAAATTTGTTTAATGAGCATTTCAACATATTACTTTGGTGAAAATTGAATCTAAATAAATACACGATTGTCCCTCGAATTGCTAAAGATGTATTAGCTATTCAATATTCACAATTATTTCAGGGTTTGAATTCCCTACTAGTGGTCAGATTATTGATTCATTTAGAAGTTCGTTGGATACAAATATAGTTGAGGCAATGATTTGCCCTAAAAATTTGTTGCATGGTAATAAAATCTTTATAGTGATTCGTTAATATTTGAATGAGGTAGAAGCATTAAATGATTCACAAAAAAGTCATACAAGTTAGTATCGAATTTGATATTTTTATTCATTATCTTTTATTAGTTATTTTATATCACTTAAATAAACTATATTCATATCTTTAAGAAAAGAATGAATCATGCGTAACAATTGTAGATGTTGTGTCAATTAGTATCGGCTAATAGGTTAAAATACTTCTATCAAGTTGTTGCATTTTAATGATTAAAATCAATGAATTATGTAACTTTGATATGTAATATTTTTAATTTGTATCACCTATATTTTAGCGTGAAATTTTAGGCTAATATATATGATTAAGCTTGTATATTAAATTTTTTTTCTTTGTTAAACCATGATTTTAAATCAAACCAAACTGAAAAAAGTAGTTTTGATTGGTTTGGTTTAGAAAATCAAATGGTTTGATTTGGTTTGGAAAAATTTCAAAGCACTTTAAGATGTTTAGTTTGAGAATTTGTCTCAAATCGTTCAAATTGAATTGTGTTCAACCCTAATTTACATTGATAAAGAACAATATTATCCATCTAGATTACTTACACTCATCAACTCATGAGTCTAGGTGTCAATGGTACCAAGTGATTGACTTCTTAATATATTGTCCTACCATTTTGTGAAGTTCGAATTTGTGGCTCAAAAATGTTATTATTAGTCCATTAAAGCTACACATGCACAACATTGAAAAGACGGACAATCAAATTAAGCAGTTCAAAATTCCATTAATATCAACTCATTCATAAAGATATATTTAGGGTCGATCGAACTTCAACCTACACTTCAGAAGTCACATTATTATCAAACGTTGAAATACACTTCAAAAGTTAATTTAATTGCTTTACCAATCTTATCTCTTTCTATGCCTCTCCCACAACTCATATGAAATGCTAGTTGTTATGCCTCATTTTTTAGTCTCCAGAAAGAGGTGCCACGTAGCAAGCCACGTAAGTAAAAAGTCAACAAGCCAAATAAAGACCCTATGAGGTCAAAATATGAAGAAATCAAACAAAAACCGAGGCTCCTCAAGTGCCTAGCCGAGGTGCCTAACGAGTGCCTAACCGAGGCTCCACAATGGCTAGCTGAAGTACCTAGCCAAGGCTCCTCAAGTGCCTAGCCGAGCTGCCTAACCGAGGCTCCACAATGGCTAGTTGAAGTACCTAGCCGAGGCTCCTCAAGTGTCTAGCTGAGATACCTAAAAAATGTCTAGCCGAGGCTCCTCAAGTGCCTAGCCGAGGTACCTAACAAGTGCCTAAAGAGGTGCAACCAAGACTCCTCAAGTGCCTAGCCAAAGTGCCTAACCGAGGCTCCTCAAGTGCCTAGCCGAGGTGCCTAACAAGTGCCTAAAGAGGTGCAACCGAGGCTCCTCAAGTGCCTAACCGAGGCTCCTCAAGTACCTAGACGAGGTGCCTAACAAGTACCTAATAGAGGGTCTTCAAGTGCCTAATCGAGTCTCCTCAAGTGCTTAACCGAGGCTCCTCAAATAGCTAGTTGAAGTGCCTAGCCGAGACTCCTCATAAATGAAGTCCTATGGGTCTAAGCTTGATCCATTAATCACTTTGCCTATCTACATCAACATTTCTCTATAAATATGCAAGTTTCATTCATAATAAGGTACGTTCCAAAAACTCTATCCTCTTCCCCTCTTCCTCTCTTGCACTTATATTTTTCTTTTGTCCGACNTAGTCGAGGTGCCTCAAGTGCTTAGCCGATGCTCCTCAAATCGCTAGTTGAAGTGCCTAGCCGAGACTCCTCATAAATGAAGCCCTATGGGCCTAAACTTGATCCATTAATCACTTGGCCCATTTACATCAACATTTCTCTATAAATATATTAGTTTCATTCATAATAAGGTACGTTCTAAAAACCTAACCAAATCCCCTCTCTCCCGTCTTTTGCACTCTCTTTATATCTTTTGTCCGGCCGTTGACTTGACCGTCAGAGTGAAACGCTCGCCAGATCTTTTTCTTGATCGGCGGCCTTTGCCTCCTAACGGGGTACTACGTGTGCAGGTGATGTCCACGTGGAGGGGACGTGGTGGGATTCTGTTGAGTTCATTTTTTGGGGTCAACAGATTAGTGCTGTCTGTGGGAAATGGTACGTTAACCATGTTATACCACGTACCAAAAAGTCACCGAAAAAGACTATTCTTTCAAGCAGTTTGTTCTATCACAAGAGCAAAGCCAGGAACCAAAAAAAAAATTCACGGGAAGAAGACATCCATTTGTGCTTATCAAACTAAAAATATTGGACAGTATCTCCAAGGATAAATCCAAGGAAAAGGGAAGCCATTATTCTTCCCCAAATTTAGATTTAAAAATCTCTATGGCAACTACTGAGTTTCAAGAAGATGCTTTCTACCTCATTCTATTTTTGCCGGCCATATTAATTCCAAACTATCTTTCCAGCAAGTTCCACCACAAAGGCCAACCATCCCGTCGAGAACGGCTTCACTCTTGTTCGCAGCCCACCTTAACTTCCAATCACAACTCTTCACTACATAAATGTGAGTTCTTTGGCTTCGACAAGGGCCATTAAGGTAGTCATCGGAGCTCGGTTCCTCAACGGAAGAAACGACTGTGTGTGATGTAGCTTTTGTCCATTATATACACATTAAATTTTGATGGAGACGGGACAATGACGATGGCGTGTCCAAACTTCAAAAAAAAAAAAGATTGGCAGTTTTTACAGCTTTCTTGCCGTCTTTGCTATCAAATGAAGGTTTTACCTGCACTTTTGCTTGTTTTGTGTGCTGGGAGCAGCATCTTGCCAATAAAAAACAAATAAAAACTTGGATGACTAGTTTGGATTCCTACTTGGGCTGGGGATTTATTATATTGGGCCAATATTGCTCTTTTGGTATAAAAATGCTCCAACAATTTGTCATATTGATTGGGCCTAAGAATTTAATTTTTGTTGGGCCTTACTTTGTCTAACATATTTGGGCCCATTTGATACTCCAATTTCCTAGTACCATCTTTTCCTTGGGCTCTTGCAATATGATACTAGGCCTCATGGATTTGTTTGAAGATGAGCTTATTTGTAATTCTATATTTCACAAGGAAGAGCAACCAAATCAGCCCGCCATCACTCTTTGGAAATGGGATAAACATATTATTTTTCTTGGTCTTCAAAGTTACCTAGTAAGTGTTTTAAATTAAAAAAAAAAATAGAAGAAACCAATTGAAATGATTTGATTCCCCTTCAAGGATTTTGGGGTTACAAAATTATTCTCTTACCTACTAGTTATAAAATAATTTTCCACGCCGCGGAATGATTATTTTTTGAGAAATTTCTAGAGAGGCATGGCTGATTTAATTTCTATAGATGAATTGTCATCTTTTTATTGCCCCTTTATATTGAAAATGGTCGGTGGCACGCATCATATATTTGGCAAAAAATTGTTTAACTCAAATTTCTCTTATTCAAAGCCCATTTTGACGATTACCCTTATTATTTGAGGCAAGCTCTCAGACCTTGCACGTTCAAGGCCAGCTTGTAAGAACTCGCACTATCGGAGGTGAACCCAATCTCATTGATTTCTTATTGTAAGAGGCGGTATATCATGAAACCCTTATTCCTTGAAAAAAGGAAGAGGCAAATCGCCAGATGCTTATTCCAGGCCTCGCGAGATGCTTATTCCTTGCCTCTCACTATCGTTGAGCCTAACTGTAAGACCTCGTCATTCCGAGGCTAGTTTATAAGACTCCGATAGCACTATTATTGAGCTTAGTCGTAAGACCTCGTCATTCCGAAGACCATTTATAAGACTCCAATAGTTTGAGATTTTTTCGCGGGATGTCTATTCTCCGTTTCGCCAGATGTTTATCCCTGGCCTCGCAAGATGCTTATTCCTCGCCTCTCGCTATCGTCGAGCCTAACTATAAGACCTCATCATTCCAAGGCTAGTTTATAAGATTCAGATAGCACTATTGTTGAGCTTAGTCGTAAGATCTCGTCATTCCTAGGACCATTTATAAGACTCCAATAGTTTGAGATTTGTTCGCGGGATGTCTATTCCCCGCTTCGCCAGATGTTTATCCCTGGCCTCGCAAGATGCTTATTCCTCGCCTCTCACTATCGTCGAGCCTAACTGTAAGACCTCGTCTTTCTGATGCTAGTTTATAAGACCCCGATAGCACTATTGTTGAGCTTAGTTGTAATACCTCTTCATTTCAGGGGCCATTTATAAGACTCCAATAGTTTGAGATTTATTCGGGGGATGTCTATTCCCCGCTTTGCCGATGTTTATCCCTGGCCTCACGAGATACTTAGTCCTCGCCTCTCACTATCGTCGAGCCTAATTGTAAGACCTCTTCATTCCGAGGCTAGTTTATAAGACTCCAATAGCACTATTGTTGAGCTTAGTCGTAAGGCCTCGTCATTCCGAGACCCATTTATAAGACTCCAACAGTTTGAGATTTATTCGCGGGATGTCTATTACCCGCTTCGCCAGATGATCCTTGGCCTCGCGAGATGCTTATTCCTCGCCTCTTATTAGTCTTAAGACCTCGTCATTCCGAGGCCCATTTATAAGACTCCAATAGTTTGAGATTTATTCGAGATATGTCTATTCCCCGCTTCGCCAGATGTTTAGCCCTAGCCTCGCAAGATGCTTATTCCTCGCCTNTCGAGCCTAATTGTAAGACCTCTTCATTCCGAGGCTAGTTTATAAGACTCCAATAGCACTATTGTTGAGCTTAGTCGTAAGGCCTCGTCATTCCGAGACCCATTTATAAGACTCCAACAGTTTGAGATTTATTCGCGGGATGTCTATTACCCGCTTCGCCAGATGATCCTTGGCCTCGCGAGATGCTTATTCCTCGCCTCTTATTAGTCTTAAGACCTCGTCATTCCGAGGCCCATTTATAAGACTCCAATAGTTTGAGATTTATTCTCAGGATGTCTATTCCCCGCTTCGCCAGATGTTTATCCCTGGCCTCGCAAGATGCTTATTCCTCACCTCTCACTATCGTCAAGCCTAACAATAAGACCTCGTCATTTCGAGGTTAGTTTATAAGACTTCGATAGCACTATTGTTGAGCTTAGTTGTAAGACCTCGTCATTTCGAGGCCTACTTATAAACTCAAATAGTTTGAGATTTATTCGCAGGATGTCTATTCCCCGCTTCAGCAGATGTTTATCCCTGGCCTCGCGAGATGCTTATTCCTCGCCTCTCACTATCGTCGAGCCTAACTGTAAGACCTCCTCATTCCTATGCTAGTTTGTAAGACTCCGATAGCACTACTGTTGAGTTTAGTCGTAAAACCTTGTCATTCCGAGGCCTATTTATAAGACTCCAATAGTTTGAGATTTATTCGCGGGATGTCTATTGCCCGCTTCGCCAAATGTTTATCCCTAGTTGGAGACATCGTTCCTTGAAAAAGGAAGAGGCGATAATCTAAGACCTCGTTCCTTGAAAATGGAAAAGGCAATTATCCAAAGACCTCATTTTCCTAAAGGAAGAGGCACTCTTGAAGACGTCATTCATAAAGGAAGATGTAGTATTTTAAAGACCTCGTTCCTTGAATAAAGGAAGAGGCACATTCCTTGAAAAAATGAAGAGTTAAATCGCCGGACGTGTTTGTCTTTGCAAAAGGTGTCTACCCTAGTCTCACGAGATGTCTATTCCTCGTCTCACACTGTGATAGAGCTTATCTGTAAGACCTCATCATTTCGAGGCTGCTTACAAGGCTCTGATGGTTCGAAATGAGCCACCAACTCGATATTCATTCATCGCCTTGCGAAATGCCTCACCCTTTGAGATGTTGCACCACGGCTGCATTTATCTTCTGAGAGCTCGTCATGCCTCTACATTATGGTTGCCTATTTTTCAGAGTTGTGCTTTTGTTGCAACTATGTTACATCTACTCATCTTCAGAAAAAATTACAATATCCCCTGCATGGATGAACTATCCACCATGCAAGGATGTTATTTACCACTTTGTACGGAAGAGGTGGGCCACCCCGCTACCTACGATGACAATGCCTTCCATGGCTGGATCAGACACCATGGAGGAAGCACTTAACATGGATGAACCATCCACTATGCAAGGATGTTATTTACCGCTTCGTATGGAGGGGATGGGCTACCTCACTACCTACGACGATAATGTCTTCCATGGATGGATCAGACACCATAGAGGAAGCCCTTGACATGGATGAATCATCCATCATGCAAGGATGTTATTTACCGCTTCGTACGGAGGGGGTGAACCAACTCACTACCTACGATGACGATGCCTTCCATAGCTAGATCAAACACCATGGAGGAAGCCCTTGCACAGAAGAGTAAACCCCTTGCAAAGAGGTACAAATTATAAACGATAAATAAAACAAGCCAAAGAGTTTCAAAAAATAAGGACCTCAACTCCCTTTACCAAAAGTTCAACAAATATTTGAGGTTCACAGCTTCGGACAACAGGGACCTCAGCTCCCCTCATAGAACTTCAAATGTTTGAAATAGATAGCTTTGGGACATAAGGACTTCAGCTCTGTCAAAATTTATGTAAATCATAAGGCAAAGGACTTACCTAAAGGAAGAGGCACTCTATCAAAGAGCTCATTCCTAAAGGAAGATGCACTATCTTGAAGGTTACCCCCCTTATGCAAACTACTTATCTCAATTTTACTTTCAAATCCATGCATTACATAAATAATCATACATAGATTTGGGGGACTATTGTTACGCCTCATTTTTTAGTCTTTAGAAAGAAGCGCCACGTAGCAAGCTACGTAAGCAAAAAGTCAACAAGCCAAATCCCTTCTCTCCCGTCTTTTGCACTCTCTTTATATCTTTTGTCCGACCGTTGACTTGATTGGCAGAGTGCAAATGGTCGCCGAATCTTTTTCTTGATCGGCAGCCTTTGCCTCCTAATAGGGTGCTACGTGTGCAGGTGATGTCCACGTGGAGAGGATGTGGTGGAATTCTGTTGAATTCATTTTTTGGGATCAACACTAGCCTTTACAAGAAAGCACAAATTTTGCAAGGGAACAAATAATACAAAATCCATTAAAGAGCTAGGTTTTCCGAAATTCATGATCACATATTATATGTAGGAGAATCACATATTCATGTGTTAAATTTACAAGCAAGCTTTCCAGCTATAACCAATTATTCTATTCACCCTAACAAAGTTCTTTCATTTACTCCATTGAATTGAGGATTTCACTTTAGTTGAAGTAAGTACTACTGTCGTGTCCCTCGGGGAAAATGCCTGCTTCATTTCTTTTGGTTCCACTTGGCGATTGAAGTTCCTGTACGTGGGAATTTGATAGCACTTCCAAGTGTTTTCTCTTCAACCTGTTCTTCGACTCCTCTTCCTTCTCATCCACAAAAGATAAGAATCTTTGGATTCGTATAGAGCGTGAACTACTTCGGCAAGAAGGTACAGATTGTTCAGGAAGATATCGCTTGAACTTGCGTAGAATCGAGCAAAAGTAAACAAGAAGAGCAAGGAAGCATGCAATTCCACATATGAGGAAAAGACCCCAAAAGCTCTTTAATTGAAGTTGGTCCGAATCCTGCCCAGCGCCCTGCAGACTACAATTCTTTTTGTTCAACCACCTGTCATGTATCTTCTGAAGCTCGCCATTCTCTGATAACATTAAGATAGCAGTTGACATGTCCACGACTAAGGGTGAGTCTCTCGGAAATGCCTAAAATGTAAACAAAAAGTTAGGTGATGTACGGGTACCCATGGAAAATAAGTTACTAATTCACCTAATGAAAGTCGCACAGTAACTTCAATAAAAATAAAAGGACAATAAGGAGGAGACGAGGAAAAGTAAGAGATCAAAAACACATTGGATCTTCACTGCCATATCCACGTTTAGATATCCAGATTCTAGAAAATCATTGTAATAGCTTCAGACTGGATTACCTAGGAACTAATTTAATTGAAATATTGGACTTTAAATCATGTTGTAAGCATCTTTTAGTTGTCCATATAAATTTTTTTGAGAAACTTGAAACATTTCATCCCTTTTATTTCCCAAATCAGCTTCAAATGACATTGCATGACATTAAGTCACCGCAAGTTGTTTTAGTTCGAGAATACGTGATGATTGATTATGAAAACTAATGTAAAAAGAAAGATGCTTCTAAGGTATCATCTTGTAGTTCTAGGATTGGTTTCTATTCTGGCTAGTAAAACTGTTAAGATCATCTAGTTCTTCAATATTATCTTTCGAAGAGGCATTTGTTCTTGGATGATGAACAAAACTTTGATGGACTAGAGGTGCAATGTAAGCAAAGCACCTTGAAGTGTGATCTCATACTGAACGAAAGGACTTGATATTACTTGCAAAATTCAGTTTAAAGAAGCTAAAAATCCAACCAAATCACCAATGACAACTTAAGATGAGGATGCAGAATTGCTTTAACATAGAAATATTCACTTATAATATCAAGTTTAGAGACACTCACAAATCCCCATCCACTTTTTGTGAACTCTTGGCCAACAATTTGGAACCTGCAGTATGTTGAGAGAAACAAATCCACATATGGACGTTCATCTACCACTGCAGCAACTCTACCTCTCTCAAGGGCATCTGCATACTCTTCCGGTGAGCCAAGAGGAACAAGCCTGGATTTGGCAATGTTGAGTTCCTCTCTCAAGTAATTTTCAGCAAAGGATCCTACCTGGAATCCAATAAGATCACTGCTTGTAGTTAACGATTCAATTCCTCTAATCGATGAGGCTAGCTGTTGTACCGTCAGGATCGAAGTCAGGCTTGCAGTATAGCTTGAGTTTATTATTAAAACCACAAACAACCAGATAATTAGAACCATTCGACCAAGTGAGCTCACTGTATTTTCTCCTGAAAGTTTAAAATTTTTGCAGTCAGAAAAATCCTATGCCACTACTACCTTGTTAGGGCCCGTTTAACAAGTTTTCGAAAAGCCAACAAGCTACTTCTAAGATTAAGAAGTTGCTTTTGAATATGCTTGAATAATTTTCTGAAAGTGTTTTGTCCGACTCAAAGAGTTTTTAGAGAAAGCTGGTCTAAAGTAGCTTTCTCAAGAAGCTATTTTACAAAAAGCTGAAGCAAAAGCAATAGTCCTGCCAAATAGGCCATTAGTCTAAACGGTGGATACTTACTGTGAGCAAAAAACATAGTTGAGAAGCCAAACCTGCAACGAAGAGAAAGAGCAAGTATGAAGTTTGAAGCACCACAAACTTCCATGGACAATGTTAGAAGCGCAAATAGACAGGAATATTGGATAAATAGAATTCAACATGATTATCTTAACATGCCTAAAAGGAGTCAGAGCACATATGGAAATATATTTATTGCCTTGAGATGATGCTTAAGCTGTACTGACATCCAGAAACAAGGTTAAATACGACTATTACTTTGACTCACCATAAAATTGTGATGAACTGCTTTTTTGGTGGACCTCGAAATTCGTCATTCATTCTATGTTCTAGAATCCACACAACTGCTCCCACAATAAGGAAAAAGGCTGCTGTGACTCCCCACATCAACGGAGTGAAAGGCCTCAAGAAAGCCCAAGCACTGGATTTCAACTTCGGAACTGGCGCAACGACTACTAGCCCTGAGTCTATATAAGGCTGAGTAAAGTCCACAATTTTTGTACGATTCGTTACAATTGCAATGTCGCCAACAGCTGCATCATAGACCTACAGGGAGCTAATTAAGTCAGCTCAAATACACATTCCATTTGTGCATTAATTACTAATATCAGCACTCACTCACATTGGATGTAATCATGCTTATGAGCTCCGTGTAGCTTGGATTTTTTTGTCTATCTCCAAACAAGACGAACTTATGAGGTACTGCATATGGAAGTAATTTTATTGCAGCAAGGAAAACATCTATGCAATACCCACGGACCGTATTGTTATTTTCATCTTCTGAAACAAAATCCTTGTAACTAACTCGGTATGGAATTCCAATTCTTAACTGCCGCCCATTATATGGAAAAACCCACCCCCGTGGCTTGACTGTTGTTTGTCCCGGCCACACCACGCTGTATAGTTGTTGGTTTGAACTTGAACGATTGGGTGCTTTAGTGTAAAGGATCTCTGGCGGCTCAACAGAAAGCCCCGAATGGTTAGACCAGTACCCTATTTTCTTGTTTCCTTTCCCAATTACATTGAGGATATCATATGAAGGATGCTTTATGTATCTAAATGGATTACTGAATGCAATATGGCCAGCTAAACCTGTCATATTGGTCTGCAAAATGTAACTAAGCAATTGCTCTCCTCCATCAAAAATGCTTAACGCGCCGAGATTCAGTGCTCCTCCCTCATAACCATTTAACTGGGAATTATTTGAAAAGGAGATGACACCACCGTAATCCAGTAACGATTTGACTGCATTAGCAATAATCCAAACAGTATCATAAGCATACAGGCCATAAGGGTTCAACCCAATAGAGCCATTGCTTAACTTGTTCCATCGAGAAGAGAAGGCTCTTTTCCTTTCAGAATTTGGTGTGTGGGGACGAAGTGTGAGAACACCTTGAACGGATTTGGCGGCATCTCCAGAAACTGGGGTGGAATCTAATACAGTAGAAAGCCAAGTAGTAGCAATCCAAACATATCCACTCTCCATCATCCCAAGTTTATGGGCCATTTCAAAAACCTGAAGACCAATTTGAGCATAGGCATGTAGGACAATCACCCGGGATTCCATCAATGTGATCTTAACCAACTCATTCATAATTTGATCGTGAGATGCTAGGGATTCAGGAGATAGTACTGCTTTGTAAGAGATTTTACAAAGTCTTTCAGCTAGTTTATCTCCAAGAGCTATTATGCTATTACGACCCTGCTCATCGTCTGAAAAAACTGCTATAACCTCTCTGTACCCAAAATAGCTAACCATATCTGCTATGGCTGTCATCTGGAAAAGGTCATTGGGCGCTGTTTGAACAAAGTAAGGATATTGAAGTGGTGAGAGCATAGGATCCAGTGCTGTAAATGACAACATTGGGACGTGCAGTTCATTTGCAAGATGTGAAAGCACATGAGCCATTCCAGAGGTCTGAGGGCCAATAATTGCTACAGTATTAGTCTCCATATACTGCAATCCTGTAGAGAGGGAATAAAATGGATTATTAGTATGACCTTATCTAGCCTATGGGGAAAAGCTTGAGGGTTCAAAAATCTAAGGGGATACAGTGAGAATAAAACAGGACAACATGTATAAATGACAAGAATAGTAATGCTGAGTTGGTTCAAGGAAGACCATTAGCAGTTACCTCCAATAATACCAAGAAAGCCACTGTAGTTTGAATCATGGATGGAGAGATTCAATTTACTTCCACCCAGAATTTTAGGATCAGAATTCACATCTTCAACAGCAGCACGCATGGCAATCTTCGCCACTCTTCCATTGACAGTGCCAAATGAGAAAATGGCTCCAATATTTATAAAATCTGGTCTTGATTCTCTTGAAACGTCTTCTGAAAAGCCCCCAGTAAAGAGAATAGACACAGGCACCACCAGCCATAAAAAAATCATGATACTAATAAATATGATTTTTTTTAAGAGTCTTCAATTGTAAAAGAGCCCGAGCAAAGAGGTATCACAAACAAAGAGGATGACAAGGAACTCAAATCCCAAAAAACTAATTAAGAGACATATAGCCAGCACTCCACCGAATTGATAGAACAATACGAGCATAGAAAACTTTATTAGATCTTCGAAGGAGGCATCCGATACACCTGCCAGCATAGCGAGCTTGACAACATGAAAAATGACGTCATTATATTTTTTAAAAACTAGAGATAAATAAGAGAAATAAGTAGCAAAAGATTCACCGAAGCAATAAATCCAAATGCAACGGGGTAGCAAAACACCTTTCGTAATGAAGTTATCACAGAACTCAGTACAAGAAAGTAAAATTCCGGTAAAATGCTTACTTCATAGAAGGGAAATGCTAATGGAATGAACGGTGGAGCAGAATCCAACCCATTCATTGAAAATGGAAAAGAAAGAAAAGGGATATCTCAATTCAGATGCATTCAAATATATAAAATTGAAAAGAAACTAAAAGTAACAAACTCACAATAAAGAGAGTAGGCACTAAGGTAATTAGAGGGAAACTTGCACAATTTTCAATTATGAGATGATGAGAATACTTGACGATGGAGAAATCGAACAACTTGATAAGTTGGGATTCCACTTGTCACTGCGCACTGACTCACTCCTGTACTTTATACTGGTAGCACGCTCGAACCAAACGTTTTTGATAGAGTTATAGATAATACACAGGTTAGGGCAAACAAGAGTACAGGAATTTCTCTTTCATTATGACGACGACGGTAGTGGGGGCAATAATACCCATAGAACAAATAAATGGTTGCAAACATGTAACAGACTCAGTGGAGAGAATATACTTTGCTGTTAGGCTGCCGGATTTGAATAGCAAACTTGGTTGCATTCAGCGCAGCTCTCTCTTTTCCCTCACCCCAAATAGGACAAGACGTACTAACTACTACATATATTTTGTAATTCGAGAAGGTTGGTGAATTAATTTCATCAAAAACTTTGTTAGATATATACACTTGGTTTACATTTATTTTCACATCTCTCTTACTTAGGGGTGGGCCCACAATTTTAAAAATAGCCAGTCACACCTCCTATGTGAGAGGACTATGAAACCAAAAATGTGTACATTTGGTATTTTTGTTTCTCCAAATGTAGGACAAAAATGAGAAAACTTTAAGAGTATTGGTCATAGATTTCACATCTCTCTCAACGAGCGGTGGGCCCAAGATTTTAAAAATAGCCAGCCACACCTCTTATGTGAGAGGACTATGAAACCAAATGTGCACATTTGTCTCTCCAAATGTGGGACAAAAATGAGAAAACTTTAAGAGTGTATTGGTTATAGAGTTGAAAAACAAAGGCGATTCACGCTACTATGCTGGGTCACCTTTTGATCAAGACATCAACTGATGATAACGGGACATTGACTCATTGGAAAACAGAGTTTGTCATGCCACAAACTGCTCATTGAGACGTTATTTATGGAAGGCAAAAGTCACCCGACATGGTGGCAATACATATCAACTACTTGCATAATGGAAATTGACATCCTTTATAGTAATTCTGAAATGGAAGCGCACCGCACGCTCTTCATAGTATTCATTGTATCGTGCCAGTAGCTCCACTACCCACTTACGATAGGCATCCTTAATTTCACAAGTCCGAGTTGATCACGGAATATATCCCACTATTTTGTAGGTCACTATTATATATTCCCAGACATCGATTTTTTAAGTAAAAATTATAAGATCACGGAATATATCCCACTATTTTGTGGGTCACTATTATATATTCTCAGACATCGATTTTTTAAGTAAAAATTATAAATACAATATCAAGACTTTGAAACACTTTCAAAAATGAAAAAGAGAGAATGAAAAATGTTCTTCAATTCCCTTTCTTCAATTTTCTATTTCATAAGATACAAGAAATCAATATTTTTTCCTCAACTAGGTATTATTTTTCACATTTCAATATTCTCATTTGGTTCTCGCTTTCCCTTTTCATCTTTTTACTATGGAAAATATTAATTTATAATTAAAAATTCTTATAAAAAACTTCTCTTTATTTTTCGTCTTTTTCTCATTTTTCTATTAAAAAGTCAAATTTCTAAAATAAAACTCTGAATTTTTCAAAAATCTATAAAAGAAACCTATGAAAAACTTTCATTAATTTTATCAAAATTTATAAAAGTCAAATTTACGTATTCTATGAAAGTCCATCACTTAAAAAGAGTGTATAAAATGAATGCACCCCTTTAATTCAAGACCTTGCTAATGTATATTTATTGTTACTGGTGTTTGATTCAATCTGCAATCATTCTGCTTCCCCACCAAACCCGACTTCTTGTGTATGATAAGGTGTAATAAATATATCCCACACGTTTTATACCTAACTTTATGTAGTACACCTATTGTGCCCATTTTACATTCCACGTGAAGAAAATGTTTTTAAACACCTCCAACAAATACAATTAAATAAGTTACAAAAGCAAAATTGATCCAAAACCTCCAGAAGAGTCGTTCTTTTCCTCTTCGGATAGAATTTGGAGAACATATTATATTATGCAATGACAATTAATTTAACTAAAATTGGGACATAGACGACTTGGGCATCACTGTATGCACAGCCTCAACACAGTGGCGGACCCAGGATCAAAGCTCAACACGGACGGACGTTGACTAATCAATGTCAACCATCAGCTATCGTAAAAGCGAGGTTGTTTATTAATATTTAATTATATAATATTAAAAATTATTCAGTAAATGCACTAAAACGTGTATATATATGAAAACGTAGTTAAGTAAGCATCAGAAAACTGAACGGAATAGTCTCCAAAAGCACAAACAGAATGTCCGTCTACTTACAATTTAATATTTTAAAGGATCAACTACATTTACTTTATGCTAGTTACACTTTGTTTACTAAAATACATATTTTGACTTGCAAAGAATTTCGAACCCTATCCAATTCCAATTTCCAGGCTATCCTATAAAGCTATACTTCTAAAGAAACTTAG
>CAIGRL010269849.1:0-14826 GCA_903798325.1 Fraxinus xanthoxyloides | reverse complement strand
AAAATCTTCTTTATTATCAAGAAAAAAAGTGCTACATATTTTTTTATTGCATGTTAAATAATCAAATAAGCTTTGAATACTTCTACAAAATAAACCTAACATCTACATTTTAATTAAATATTAGTATGTTTGCTAAGGGATAGAAGAAGTCAAATATTTGTTGAGGAGTGACATAGATCATGCTGTGCTGTTAAGAATATCCTCGAAATTTACTTCAAGCTCAGCCAATGTTGGCCTCATTTTCTATCCCTTACACATAAGTTTGCAGGTAGTTCCTATAAAGTTGAGCAACAGCCTGCACCACAAGTTGTCGTATTCTCAATCGCAAGCCTTTATCAGACAAAATCCGATTAGATTGCTTCTTATACATAGTGTTGAAGGCCTCCTTGAACGAATTAAGACTCTTATTTGCCAATTCGCTTCTTAGGTTAAACGAAAATGTAGTTATTCTGTGGTAACCCTCATGTTTTTACGTGTAAATGATTAAGGTTACTTCCCTGTTTAAATTTTGTTGTCTTGTTAATTGTAAATCATGTATGGCTACGTTAGTTGTAATAATGAGGAACACCACTTAATCATGCATGATAACATGATGACTAGAAATACGTAAAACATTAAACCTGTACACTATATAACGACTAGTGGAGGCACGTGCGATGCACGTGCATGCGTTCTTCTCCTTGTGCATATTAGCGTTGGGACTGCATATGTATACTACAATAAATAGATAGAAGTAAATTCATGAATGACATGTAAGTGAAGAAGAAATTCCTGTTACATAATGAAAAAGAAAACATTTTGGATATTATAAATACTTAAAACTGAAATGTTTGCAAATAGAGGACATACAAAATAGGAAACTGCTTGTAGAAAGAAAGAAACTAATAGAGTAAACACACTTCAATAGAACGCACAAAATATACTTGTTACACGATGAGTATTTTCCTGTCAATCATTCTGCTACTTGAGTAGTTAACATACGTATCAAGCACACAGGAATGAGGTTTGGAGTCCAAAAGAAAATACAACTTCTCAATTTTAAATCCTCAAAGTGTAACACAGCAAAGTGTTCCATTGGAAGCTAGATGATCTGGTGTCTTTTACTTAGCTATAGCCAAAAAAGATTTTATTCATCATGGTTGAAACTGTATCAAAGGAGTTTTTTCAGGGTAGCTGCAGCTACGTCTTTGTCTCCCACTATTTTTTCTATTTTCTTGTTCATGGTGTTGGGGCTGCTCATCAGGATTCTAGAATAGAGATCGCTTAGCGAGTGAAGACTCAGGCAACACAATTTTATTGGAAGGTGCAATGCCTTCAACATTGATTTTATCATTTCCCTTGTTACCACACGCTATCTCTAGAGTAGCAGATGTTCCAGCTGGATCAAGCATGAATATTGTTTCATTTTTGAACTCTGAATAAGCAGTGCATTTTGTTGAGGGTGAGCCAGTAGCCATTGGAAGTGCCTTGATGTAAAAGATATGTTCATCCTCGATATTTATGCGAATGTCCTCATCATTAGATAGCATAGTATCCTACAAACATGAGAGAATTGATTAGCAACGAAATGGTAATGAACATATATTTTAGGGAGAAGGAAAGTGACAAAGTTGAATAGAATTTGGCCTTTTTTTTCATGAGCACATTTGCAAGACAACCCAAGATTTTCTCAGCACATTTACCCATGACTGGAGCCTTTAGATTTCCTGTTGAATCCTCCAAGATTACATCAGCTCTGGCTCTATAGCATACATAGATGTTAGCAAATTGGAAATTTATGGTGGAGAAAAATGACGTGATAAGAACATCACTTTCAACTCTGAATTGAATAAAGGAAATGAAGTTGTTGAAATTACTGTGTAGTGTGTTGAAGGATGAAGTACATATCTTAGAGATGCAATTGAGCTGCTAGATTTGCAAAATCTACAGGAGTAGATTTCTCTTGCTTTGTTGGTGTTGGAAACCTTGTTGTAGTTGTTGCATGACAGGTACCTGAAGCTTGTGTTCTTAGACTGAACGTGTGCCTTTGCTTTTACCTAAAAATACTTGTTCTTTGAAAGTACGTGAGGGAAAGTTTAGTGAAGCTATGTGATCATATTGATGTAAAAAAAAATAATGAAATGAATTTGTAACATAAGAATAAAAACGTTACTTGGAGAACTGAAGATTGGATTTCCAGAATTTGAGTAAATTTGTTTGTGGCTGGAGGTGACAACTTTGAAGGACTTAATAAAGGATATGCTTTCATTGCAGTGATTTCATCCAATCTCCCACTATTGTCGACAACCCTTTACGACAAGAATTATAAGTAAGAGATAAGAGAAAAGAGTAAGCTCTGCAGCACATTTTAGGTAATAGTTAGCTCGTGTGTGCTATTTTGTTACAGAAACTATGAACTATAATGTTTGGTTAGCAAAACGTGGCATGCGATGAGATAAGGTAGCAAAATAAAACTAATCTCACATATGAATGTCATTTACAGGATGTGAAAGTTAAATGTAAGCAAAATAAAACTAATCTGACATATGAATGTCATTTACAGAATGTGCAAGTTAATGTTCAACCTTGGAATTTACTAATGCAATATACAATACTGTATAGCTAAAGAAAGTGTAATGTTGGAGCATGTCTTATTACAGGGATTCTATAAAATTAATACAGATGAAAGAAATTGAATTATTTACCATGATTTCATCTCATCCACTTCCTTAAATTTATGATCAATGAAGAAACAACTATGTGGTCTTGTGGATAGTGTCAGCCCTAAAAAAACTCATATATTAGTAAGCATTCTGTATAGCAAGAAGATGGTAAGATATTGGCAGCCATGTTCATTTGCAGGTATGAAGTACTATGATACAATTAAAGGTGAGTGGGAAAGCATTAATATAATTATCGTTGAATGAAGATACTTTTAAGTGGATTTCTATGATAACTGGTTTCTTGGATATATTCTGTGCAATTGTAGAGTACTCCCTTTCAACAAATGCATCCCACATTGTTAGTAGAATTGTTTGGAAGCTAAAAGTTTGGAGAAGCAGTTACTATATAATATCGTTTTGTGCGAAATGTGATGTGTAAAAAAATGAATAAAGAAGATGTTATTAACTTCTTGTCAATTAGTATGACATCCTGCACATATGTTTATGAACCATCTCTTGTATGGATTAGAAGTTTAAGGCACAAGTCAATGACGACTGCAAACACGTCTGTAATAATAATAATAATAATAAATATAAATATGTTAAGCAGATATTCATGTTTTTGTGACGGAAAGACTGACTTGTGAATGTAATAAAAGAAATCTGGTGGCATTAAAAAAGAGAAAGAGAAAGTAAGATGTACTTAAATCTTTGTCAGTATCCATCATAGTTTCAAATTCCTGAAACGGAGTGAACTAGCTGTGCGCTGTGATCTTCATTTGTTTCTTCCACTCGAGTAGTACCTGAGATGGTCCATTGAATGTCTCCATATGCATTTTTGTATCCTACTTTTGTATGTTTCACAGATGCATTTGAGATTAAGTAGGTTTTTCCAATTTTGAGATCATCTTTGAAGGCTGCAATATTGTTGTCCCAGAGGGTAGCCAGCACCACCCTACAGTAAATGATTTGTAAGTGAGCTTTCTTTATTATAGAGATAAGTAGATAACTATATTAACTCTAATAATCTAAAGACTACAGATTTGGTCTAAGTTCACTTCTAAATATGTATACGTAATAGTAATACATGTTGTAATGGAGAGTGCAGAGTGATGTCGCGACCATAAAAAATAATAAATTCATTACCAAATGACAATGTGCACTAAAACTTACTCTTTCATCCATGAGGATCATGTGTTGGTATGTGGTCTAGCCATTTTGTGATAATTTTGGAGGTGCTTTTTCAGCAACCACAACTTTGGATGTCCAGTTTCTTTGGCCGGGGCTAATGTTAGTGATGAGACTGAATTCTTGATTCATGATGTTACTGTGTATTAGTTGGGTAGAAGCAAAGAGAAGTTAGAAAAATGTGGCTGGTAAGTGAACACAAAATATATTTTACATTGCACCTTTTTAAAACAAATAGAAGTGTTTGTTTTTTAGCTAAAACAAATAAGAGAAACATAGTATAGAATCTTGACATAGAATAGGATATGAAGAAACACAGCAGTATTTTCTCCTTTTTTATTTTTTGACTGTGTTTCTATAAGCTATAACTTAAGTAGTATAAAAAAGAACTCGAGAGGCAAGTTGAGTTAAATAAGAGCAAAACTATAAACCTTATAATCGAAATAGAATTGTGAAACTGTTATGTGTGGATGATTTTATAATATGTAATAATTAAACTTAGTAGTTAGAATGATTTTTTTTAAACAAATAGAAGTGTTTTCAGCTAAAACAAAGAAGAGAAATATAGCCTAGAATCTTGATATAGAATAGGAAAAAAATGAAGAAACACAACAATAGTTTCTTTTCTTTTTCTTGTTTGTTTATGTTTCTATAAGCTATAATAACTTAAGTAGAATGAAGATAAAAGGAGGAAAAAAAACCTGATAAAAAAAGAACTCAAGAGCAACAATATGTTGAGTTAAATAAGAATAAAATTACAAACCTGATGATCGAAGTAGAACTGTGAAGAAGGAAGACAGAATATTTTCTCTATTGTGTGTGGTTGGCTTTATATAATATGTAATAACCAAACTTTGAAGTTATAATTACTATATAGTACATGTTATCATACTGTACCATAAAAAAGAAAGCAGAAATCTGTGAAATATCATATAGTACACTGACATCAGTGTACACAGTATAAGGTAATGTGCAGTGTATACATGAAAGAGAAACAAGTTTTTGCAAACAGGTTGGCAGCTGAAATCTGGAAGACAGAGAAAAGAATGGGGTTACAAGAATATATATTTATTTATTAGTAGTTTACTTCTAAAAGTAAATACAAAGTTATATATTTTGTAAAGTAAATCAAACGTAATTGTTAGTAGATTTGACTGTAGTAACATGTATCAATTTGAACTATATTTCAACCTGTTTGAAAAATGAAGAAAATAGTAGAGTGCTAAATTAACAAAGACGAAAAAGAAAATACGGAAAAATAAAAAATGAATTCGAAAATAGCTTAGAATTTGATTTATTTATTATTAAAAATGGTGAATGCAGATACTAATTAATGCCAACACACATTAGATCAGAAATGCTAATTAAATTTAGAAGAATCGTACATGTTCATTTGAAGTAATATTTTAAAAAAATGCTCTGATATCAAGATAAACTCATAAGTCATTAATATGAAATACAAATTTAAATTCTAAGAAAAATCACAAAGAGGAAAAATAAAAAGGCAACATAAAAATGTGTGAATAAATTCAGTCCTCTGTATTATGAATTGTATATATATTTGATAAAGAGTTTTAGTGGAATAGTCTTACAACTATAGGAGAAATTTGCAAGATTATATATTTGCACTATTCGTTTCAAGAAGAATATAATTTCTGGAAATGATATTTATTTTTTTGACATGTATATACAAATCAATAAATTCCAGTTCAATTTCATATAAAAAAATAATGTACAGATTGACAAATACTCATACCTTTCAAAAGAAAGCAGAATTTCTTGAAGCATCTTTTAAATGTCATCGTTACTGTTGCAGGAACATATAGATGGGAACTTGGGTTACCCTAACGTGATGGAAAGAGAAGAAATTAGTAATAATGTTGTTTCCACGTCAAGTATAAGAGAAAAAAAAAAAACAAATCGTAACATTAATTGAGCAAGAAAATGCAAAATATGCATGGTCAAGAGTGATCAGGTTGTTAACCAACAAAACAAGAGTTTTTTTTTTTTTTGGTAAATATTGCAAAGTTAAAAAGTAATGTAGAATTTCAGCATGAATGAATGATAACTTTATTCCTTTATTCTTCTATACACTATAACCTAGAACGAGTTGCCAGCAAAAAAAATCTTAATTTTGTATTTTAGAGGAGTTTTTTATTTAGTTCCAAAAGAAGTATATATTCATGGACAGTAGGTAATATTTATTTTATCACATCAAATTGGACTTGGATATTTTACTCAATGTTTTCCGTACTGATCTTGGTGTAGAATTCTTACGCATTGTATTTCTAACATTACAAGAAATGATGATAGCCAATGAGTGTAACTATGAACGTTCCCTTCATTTATTTTAGAATTTGGATTTGATTAACAAAAACACCTATAGATCAAGAAAATAAAATTTTAAATCATATCAGATTTATATTAAACATTAGGAGATGAAAAAAAAAGACACATTTAATTCAACAAAATAGCATTACAATTTAGTGACAAAAATATTTCAAATGTATTTTCATAATAAAAGACAAAAAAAATATATACACACACACATACATGTGTGTGTGTGTGTACGTGCGCGCGCGCGCACACTTTAATCATAATCACACCGAAGGTAACGACTTTAACCAAAGTTACATGTAACAATGAATATAAAATTTGGTAAATTCCGATGATGATTTAAATTCAGGATAGCTTTAGCTCAAATGATAACACATGAAGTATTTATTGGAATGAAAACAAACGCCGAAGTAAAATAATTGACGTATCTGAATTTGAATATGATTGTTAGAACGCATTAGCAGGATTGAATAAATAGAGTAAATATGAACCATGTGTGGTATTACACGGAAAAAAGTAGTTGTTTGAAGACTGTTAGCATTGGTGTGATACCCAAAAAAGATTATCTCAGTTTATAAAATAAGTAAGTGAAAGATTGAATAGTATCAACATGAAAATATCGATATCATCCCCTGCAAGTGCACAACGTGATCGCTGAAATTTTTTATTCCATACAAGTTTTAGTGGAAGTAAAAGTGACACGAGAATAGGAAAAATGTGTAAGGTTCATATTTATGTTCCTTTCAAAAAGAACGTAGTTCTCAGAAATGATATGTATTCTATATTTCTATGACATGTATATGTAAATCAATATAACTCCAGTTCGACTTCATGAAAATATAAATGTACAGATAAATAAATACTCACCCTTTAGAAGAATGCAGAATCTTGTGAAGCACTTATTTAAGAGTCCCTGCACCTATTGCATGAACACAAACTATAAATCTAAAAAGATTGGAACTTGGCTTACCGTAACACGATGAAAAGAGTAGAAAATGATCCTAATTCTATTTTCAAGATTTTTTTTTTCATTTAGTTGTAAATGAGGTACATCTTCATTGCAGGAGGTAATACTTATATTATCATACCAAATAGAACATTAGTATTTCAATCAATATTTCTTCAAATAATTACTGGAATTTGGACTTGACCAATCAAAACAATTAAAGATCAAGAAAAAAAAATCAAATCAGATATAGATTATACATTAGGAAAGGCAAAAAAAAATACACATTTAATTCAACAAAATAGCATTATATTATATTAATGAACCATAAAATTAAACTCTCTCTCTCTCTCTCTCTCCCTCTCTCACACACACACATTTTACTCATAATTACAAATTTTGCAACAATTCGAAGCAAAGAAAGAAGTAGATTTAATGTGGAAAATGTAAGTTGTAGCTGACGTAATTACGAAAGCGTGAAACGGTAGGAAAGATTCATATTAATACTCTACGGAAATATGATTTTCATGATATAAGGAAAATATTTATATAACTTCAATGTAAATTATAATTACGGAATTAATTTACCTATTGAAAGAAACACTCTTCCATTTTATGTATACTGTAAAGTAATGTTTTAATTGCCTAAAATCTCAATTCAGATGCAAGAATATGTATGGAAACACCTTCATTTGTACAAATGTAATTGAGGATTTCTTAGTCCTGCAACATAAAGAATAGAAAGAAAATAAAACTAATATGACAGTAATCACTAATTAATTTAAGGAAGTGTACTTTAAAAAAAATTAAGGATATACTTTTTAACAAGCTTACAAAATGCAAAATGTAATTAAGGACGGTATTTGATGCCATCATTTGAATGTAATATTTTGTTACAAGAACACAATCAGGTACATGTTAGACAAACATGTAATAGTAAAAATAATTAATAAACACTTCAAATAACACATAGTGATGGATTGTCAAGCACAGAAATTTATAGAAACGTAAATAAAAAATAAATAAATACATTAAACAGATAACTCACCTTAGAAAGAATTGTAGAAAACGGGACGATATAAAAGATTCAACAAATATAAACTTCTCGAGACTTTATAATTAAGTTATAGTATTTATTTGTACCTGATGTACTAAGTCTAAAATTTCTCTATAAACGACATTCTTTGTACAAAGACTATGCAGAGAGATCGAATGTAAAGCTGCTGGTTTAATCAAAAAAAAATATGCATTTAATTGTTCTAGCTCTAGATAGCGCTACATATAATTGTCCATGGGAAAAAACAGGATCGGGAAGATATAAACCAACAAAATCCAATGTTTGTCCTTGCACTTTATTAATTGCCATAGCAAAGCATGGACGTATTGGAAATTGAGTTCTCTTAAATGGTGTTGGATTTTTGTCTCCTTCTAGTGGTATAAAAGGAATTCTAGGTAAAAACACACGCTTCCCACGGTGTTCACCAATAGCAATTTTGACGTCTATAACATTTCATTCAAAATTTTTACAAATAAGTATTGTACCATTACATAAACCTTCTGAAAGATTAATATTTCTAAGGGGCATAATTGGACAATTTTTTTTAAAGTAAGCTCGTGTGGTGGTATACCATTTGGTGTTAATGTATTTAAGAAATCTTCTTGAATGCTTTGTTCCGTTTTATCTATAGATTCGTCGAAACTGTAGTATGTAAATGTTTGTCCTAGAATTTGTTTTAGTAACATTGTGTTTATTTGATCAACAGACTAATTTTTAGGAGTTAAAATAACTCTATTTAGCATTGTATCTAAATTATCTGTGTCATTATGTAAATTTGGGAACACTATGTTGATTAGGTCATTTAAGGAAACTAATTCATCTTTGTAAGGTATAGTTATTTTAGAAGGGTAATCATATCACAAGAATGAGTGACTTATAATCCATTACCTATATCAAGTAAGTAATTAGAATAGGATATATCTAAATGAGCTCTCATATTTTGCACTAAAGATAATTTTGTAAATATGTCTCACTTTCTTCTACGTTTATATCGTATGGAACAAATTTATAGTCGTTAATATTCTTTCCTAAAGGTTCAAGTAAGGAACATATGTATTTGATCGCTTTTAATTTGGCATCGTTATAAGACAGACCATCTCTCATGTAATCCTCAAACATGTAAGTCTAAATTTTTCCCCAAAGAGAACACGGGTTATTCGGTGAACACAATAAGAGTACGGTAGCAAAAAGTCTACGTAATGAGGTAGGCATTTGACATGTAATCGCTTCTGCTAAACAAAGTTCAGAACTATTATCCTCATTTAATAAGCAATGTAAGAGAGCTGCTTCACGAAAAGATCATTAACTATTTTCAAACTGTTAAACGATGTTGGACCTCGAATGTGATTAAGCAATATTCGCAAGTAATATCGTTCACCTTCAGTCGTATTTGCTGTAACAATTTGACCGATTACATTTTTTATTTTCTACGAGTCCAAATTCGACTTTGAGAATTCCATAAAAAATGAATAGGAAAATCCCTGTACAAAATAGTTCTAGCTAGTTCATCGTAAATATTCATTCGAAAGAATTCTTTTAACATGGTTCGCTGAACATAATCCCTAGAGATAACATACGATAAACTTTCAAAATCCCTAAACGTAACTAATTGACAGCCTTCTAAATGTAGTTGTAATGGAATGAAGGCCGAGAAGTTTTCAGCTAAAAGGAATCCATAAATTCTCCATGCTGCCTCCGACGGAGAGATCCAACGAGCTGTTTGATACCTTGAAATTTCGTCACATTCAATATCTTTCTCATTAGCATTTTATCGAAAAACTTATTCTATCGTGGCCTTTGTAAATATATTTGTATAAATACTTGACAACTTTTATGGTTGTACAAATTTCAACATTACTATGACAATCTTACTTAATAAATAAGGATTATAAGGTACGACTCATCTATTGTCCAAAATGGATTCCCTGACCTTTGCACATTCACCAGTATTTCGTCGTCTATAAATTGGGTAAGAGCTGTCATTTATAGTTGTATTTGTAACGAATTCTCAAGGGTATTTATTCTTGCAAGTTGTGTCTTGTTGTATAAAAATATTATTAGGATTTAGTGATCCACACGGACCATGCATCATGTGCTTTATAACACGGGAACGCAAATACGGGAAATCACTTTCGTTTGGGATCTCACAGAAAATAATTTGGTCAATTGAAGATGTACAATTGTTTTTTGAACTTTTATTCAGAATTAACAGAAAGTGAGAATGTGGGTGGCCTCTTTTTTGGAATTCTATGACATATATGTAAGCAACTACTGTGCCAAATATATGTTTTCTGAACAAATCATTCTTCAATCCTTCTAACTTAGATCTAAAGATTCATGCTATTAAGTCAAGCCTATTGTGAGTCTCATCAATGTGGCGTAATTCTTGTTAATTTCAGGCCAATTAGGATTACATGTTATTGTTAGAAATATATCAGGTTTACCAAAACGTTGAACTAAAGACATAGCATCCATATATCTTTTTTTTATTATCTCTGAGCCCCCCTGTTAAAGATGAAGGTAAAACAATTTTACGATCGATGTTGGAACTTCTAGTCTCACCCATCTCAACGCTATCAACAATTCATTGATAGAGCTTAGCTCTTATATGGGCTTGATTATTTCGAAAATAATCTAAACGAGAAGTTTCTATCTTTATGTACATGTCTACTATATACTATTGTAAGAGACGACCAGCATGAAGTAGAATAGAGTTACATGTATTTCTAATCTAATCTGAAGCTTATAACAATAGTAATCATGGCATGACATAGTTAAATGGTTATGTTTTTTTTTTCAAACCTGCAAGATAATAGAAATATAACAAGACTGTAAATTGTAAGTAATTAGTTGAAGCTAGAAAATGCAAAATAATGAAACAGAGCATGAACCTGCGTTTTCTTTTCTATAAACTCGGTAGCTGAACTAACACTATGGATATTATTAACATTTTCATTAACAATCGAAATGTTAGATTTTCATGTGTCAAAATATTCAATACCCTCATGCCATCCAGGCTCACCAAATGGGAATAACAAAGGGTACTAAAGCGGATCATAACACCCAAAGTAGTAATGGACTTTATGTGCATGACCACAATGACAATAAATAGATATATCTCGAATGTGGACATCTGTGTTTAGATCTTCATCAACCCAAACTGCTGCAACTTGAGAAGCTGATGGCATGTTAAATACTCGTTGGTCAGGACCACGGTCACAACTTATTTGTATTTTATATGTTTCTAAAGCTTGTATGATGTTTAGTGAGCGAAAGAATTTTGCATAAGGATTAATTTGTAAAATATCTAGTAATTTTTGTAATAGTTGCTCACTAAATTTGCATGAACTTTGAAGACGATTTTGTAATTCATGTTCAGTATCACAAAAATATAATTGTAAAAAAAAAAAGGTTTCCGATCAATGGGGACTAAAATATTTAAGTAATGATAGACTTGACCTTGAACTCTAAAAGTGTAAATCGCTTTATTCATCCTGCACAAGTCTTTATCATATTTTACACCGAACGATGTGAACGCAAAGTGATTATTATTGCTTCTACAAATAGTTCTAAAATGTAGTGACACATGTGCTTAATGTATACAAATGGAAAAGTTCATTAGGTACAATGTGATCGTGTAATCTAATTTTTCCATTAGAACAACAAAGGTCATTGCTTTCTCTATAAAATATCTTTACACCACAAAAACAACAAATTGTAGGGGGGTTCAATACATAAGATTCAGTAAGTATTGGTTGTATCTCAAGTCCTATGACATCTGTATTATACATTGTAGCTGTAAGGAAATCAAAACGATCAACATTTGATTCACAAATACCTGAAGCAATAATAAAAAAAATTTAAACAAACGAAGACATAACTGGACTGTAAAGGGATGTACTAAATTGTTCTTCTGAAATGAAGATGCCTAACAATAAAAGATTTGTGATTAACTTATACCTTCATCCAAAAGATGGAATGGATTTGCCATCACATCATCCAAAATAGGAGGTAATTCTTTTGTAGGACAACTTGTGTCACTACACCGATCAGCTGGAGGGAACACAAACCATAAAGTATCATTAAAAACTAACAAATGTAGGTTCATTATAACATCGAACAGTAATAAGCTGAAAAAATAAACCAAAGGAAATAGTACAATAAGTAAAATGTGTGAATGTATTTCGTGATAATATAACTTGCCTTGTATTTGTGAGATTCTTTTGGATTTCAATGAATGAGATCCAGATGGTCGATCTAATTCCTTGCATTTCGCATACATTTGTCGACGTCTTTCATTGTGAGCATCTTTCTTCGTCATTGACAAACTAACATTTGGAACATCTCTGTTGCTTTCTTTGTTACCATCCATGTGCAAAGGTTGGCGTTCATCCTTTTTTAAATAGTAATTGTCCATGAGATTTATAATAAGAATTGTGACAAAAGAGATTCAAAAGAAAGAAAAAACATTGAAAGTAAAAATAATATCGTTAAACATTGAAAAACAACAAGATTTCTACACATGAACTAATAATGACCGTCCATCAGCTATCATGTTGTGCCAAGTCCATCGACTGATGATATATGGCAATCAAATGATTCAAATCCCATGCATGGGAAAAATAAAGAATGAATCAATTAAGTAGATAGGCCAAAAATGTGTGATTTAGGAGATAAAAAAGTCACGAAACAAAATATGCATGATGGGAAATCAATACTAGATCTATTCTCGATAATTCTCTATAGTGCATAATGGGAAATCAATACTAAATAATTAGATATTGCCCGGAGCACACTAAGTCTCGTTATATGTTTACTTAGAGGTGTCAAAATGTGTTCTGGGCTCGACTGAAAATATGATACATATTTTAATAACATAAATTAAAAATAAATTTAATGTAAGAAATATCAATATTAGCTTCAGGAAGGTTGTCTCATAGCAGCGGACCTTCAAATGGATGCCTTTCAAAAGAAAATGATAGCCTTCCACTTTCTCTTACTGATGATTTTGAAGATACAGTTAAGGCACATCTTTTTTTCTTCTCTAATTATTTAATTTCCCTCTACCACAGCCTAAATTTTAATTTTTTTCCATTTCTGCATTTTCTTTTTCTTTTTTCAAAAATCAAATTTTAACTAAATATTTCAAGGGACGTGCAATCTTTTCAACCACGTATACATATTTCATTAATTTGTATCTGAACTAAAAAAAAATTAATTCCTAACTAAATCCGACAAGGGTTTAAAAAGCATTCTTATGTACGGTGGCGGAGTAGCACTATAGTAGGAACAAAATTAAAATTACATACTTGTACTCAACCATACATCGTGATGAAGTGCATAAGGAGTTAGAGTTTATGGAGCGTTTGGATCGCAAAGGAAAAAAATGATTTCATGATGACTTTGGGTTTGTTCATTTTTGGCGAATTGCTAACCTAATTTGATTGGAAACGGGTCAATAATCACAACTCATCGCCTCCGGCCATGACGTACGTCGGATCTCAGACAGATTCCATCGTTTAGGCCCTCGATTAAGCCTTTTTGCCGTTTATGATAATTTTTATTTTGGTAATATCTCATTCAATAAAATTCGGATTCGTATTCCGTTTGTTGGAGGACGATCCTGAATCTTAGGAGTTTCTATTTAAGTTGTTAGCTCGAATTTTTCTATTTATGGAAAAATATCGTNTTGGGTTTGTTCATTTTTGGCGAATTGCTAACCTAATTTGATTGGAAACGGGTCAATAATCACAACTCATCGCCTCCGGCCATGACGTACGTCGGATCTCAGACAGATTCCATCGTTTAGGCCCTCGATTAAGCCTTTTTGCCGTTTATGATAATTTTTATTTTGGTAATATCTCATTCAATAAAATTCGGATTCGTATTCCGTTTGTTGGAGGACGATCCTGAATCTTAGGAGTTTCTATTTAAGTTGTTAGCTCGAATTTTTCTATTTATGGAAAAATATCGTTTTATTTTTATTTTTTTATATTTATTTTCGAATTTTACTAGGGTTTGGACTATTTAAGACATTGTAAGCCCTTAGAGGCCACAATATTCAATTGAATAAAATTTTCATGAATTTTTCTCATATTTGTGAAATTGTTTGTCTTTCCTATAATCTTTCGCTACGTCAATTGGTATCGGAGCCGAAGTCGTTCTTTCACCATGCCGCCAAGGAGACGTCCAGAATCTCGTAAAGCCCCGGTAGAAGAGGTTCGTAGACATGATGAAATCGTACAGATGCGTCAACAAGTAGAATTGCTGACACAGCAAATTGCTGCACTCATGTCACAGCAACATGCGCATGTGATTCAACCGATTGAGGATTCTGATGATGAGAATCATTCGCACAACCTGAGCATCCAAAAGATATGCTAGTCCGATGGAAATGGAGTGGTCAGGATGAGAACGGGCGTTGGGAATCAGGATTCAAGGTTGATATTCCTGAATTTCATGGTGGATTAAGTTCAGAAGAGTTTTTGGATTGGGTGACTGCAGTAGAGGAGGTCCAGAAATTTAAAGAGGTTTCTGCTGATAAATGTGTGCCTCTCGTTGCGACCAGATTTCGTAGATGAACAGCGGTGTGGTGGAAGCAAACTAAAGTGACAAGATTCAGGTTAGGAAAGTCCAAGTTTACATCGTGGGATAAA
>CAIGRL010269847.1:0-11711 GCA_903798325.1 Fraxinus xanthoxyloides | reverse complement strand
AATAAGACCTGCTAAACAATGAACATCAATGTTATCAGGCACCTCTCCATTATTTAGCTTTTCCCTAACATACTCTTCCTGGCCATTCTCCGCATTTATTCTAAAGATTCCTTCCGCCTGCAAGTTCATATGGATTAATGCATTTTCTCTGAATTAATTTTTCAACCAAAATGAATGTTTTTCGGATTACACATGTTATGTTACCCGCAGTCCACCTTGGCAGTACAAGCGTCTTTGCATCATTAGAAGTATTGTAGGCACACAATTACCTCTGGAGTCAAAAGAAAGCTGCATAGACTCTGTTGAAACTCCAAAAACTCTTGTACTATTCAAGAATAACATCAAAGTGTAAGTACAACGTAAACTTGGTACTTGGGCAGCATATATATTATCAGACCAGCCAATCAAAAATCATGAAAATCGAAAAATAATATCATTTTAGGGCCTCAAACCTTTTCAGATTACACACACCACGCAACGGTATATACTAAAATACGTAATGTGACAATATACTAATTGTTCATTTTGCTTTTGCTCAAGTCTTAAATCATTTCTAATGGCTCAGATTTACCAAAAGGAGGAGTTGACATTGATATATCTATCTAGATCATGCAATACTTCATCAAATCATCATTAAAAAATGTTAAAAGAAACCGATTTCTTTGGAAAAAAACACGAAATGCTAGTTTTACGACCAACTTTTCATTCTCTGTACCAAAATTGGTGCAGTGATTTGACAGTGGATCCATTGATCCAATTAACAAATACTTTAAAAGAATTTCTATTCATTTTCACGATTTCATCAAAAGAAAAGTTACACAAATAGCTATTTTCCGTTTAACCACCGCTTCTAGAAAATTTTAAACTTCTGAACGAGACGGTTTAACATGATATCACGTTCAAGTGCTTATAACACATACAATGAAAAATGAATCCGACCCACATCACAATTTGAGGAGGAGGGGTGGGGGGTTGAAATTGAAAACATTAAACTAACCTTGCACTTGGAGGTCTTCTAGGAACTTCAGGTTCAAACTCAACTGGGAGTCCAAGAAACCCATTGAACCTATCAAAGGTGACATGAGCTACATGTCTAACATTTGTAGGCCAACCAATCTCCATCAGCCGCTCAACTCCGACACTCTCCGCCGTCGTACTCCGGCAGCCCACCAAAGATTTCCTAAAGACACTCACTAAAACTTCTAAAACAGAAAACTGATCCCCCTCTCCTCCTTGCTGTTCTGCCTCTTGTATACCATTATTTCTCCTGTAAAAAGCTACAGGGCGCCCATTATTAATGAGGGATTCATCGTTAAGGAAAGCCTGTTGGTGAAACCCATCATTGTTCGTGGGCAATACACGTGTAATGGAGCTTGAAGTAGAAGACAAACGCAATATGTCAGTCATTTTCTCTTGAATTGTCAATAGTGCGTGTTGTGTGTGTTTCAAGATTGGAGGGAAAGTGGCAAAGTTTGGTGGGATTTTCTTGTTTTTGAGTAAAATTAATTGTAGCAAGTAATGATGGGATGGCTGGTTCGGTAGATTGTAGTAGAGTGATGAATATTGAACAGAGAAGAGTAGAAATTTGATATGAATGCTTTGGGACTTCTGCTCAGTAGAGTTTGATTCAAGTAAAGGTGTTTTTGGCAGTTGAGACTTGTAAATCATCCCTCGCTCTTCTTTATCATCTCTTTATACGTGCAAACACTGCTTATTGTATGTGACATTTTATTCTCTTACTCTTTTGTCAAGAAGTCGTTGGTACGTCTCACTAGACAATACTATATGTTCGAATGGTAAAATATCTTACTTTTCCCTCTCGCTGTGTTGTCCCTATCCATTGGAAAATAGGGGTCATGTCAAGAACCTCCTAACTCATATTTATTTTATGTTTAAAATTTATATCGTATTGAATGTACAGGTAAGTCCTTGGTTAACAATATATTAAATACTTTTATTTTGTAATATTGTCGATTTTGCCCTCGATCAATCAAGAATGTAAACTTATTCTATTCGAATTAATCTAGTTGTACAAACTTTGTTTACAAGCTAAGTGTCGACTAGATCTAAGCTATTGATTTCAAAAAACTGTTTTTGAAATTATTGATCTAAATGTTGTCAACAAATAATTTATAGATCAAGTTGTCAACTTAATTTGTACACGTAGCATGATTCATTATATTCTTATAAATAAAATTGCAGTCTTGGCTCCTATGTAGAGAAGGATCTCATTAATTAGTTTTTAGATTTGATTTCATCATTTTGAGCATTAGCTAGTGGAATTTGGAGGGACCCCAATTAAATAATCTACCTTCTAAAGAAAGAAATACTAAGAATAATATTCATACAATTTTCTTTTTAGTGACGCAAGTAAAATTAAGTTAAGTTCACTTTGCATGCTTCAGAATTTTAGTATGAATCGGTATGGACGAGTTAGACCTAAAATCTAGACTCAGCCCAATTTACGATTTAGCTCACACTAGAACGTACTAATTATTTGATTTTTATGATAATGATTTATTTAAATTGACAATTTACAATTCTAGGATTATGTACATGTTATGTAAAACTATTATCACTCTAAAATGACCAAATTTCGTTATTTTAAAGTGAAAATCCTACGATGGTTACCTAAAAGGTTTATTCGAAAATATTTTGTGGTTATTTCATAAACATTTTGTAATTAAATTATAATTTTTTTTATGCTACATAATAAAATTTGAATGCACATAACAAAACAATTGATGAAAGATTCGTAACTAAATTTTTTTTTCCATAACCAAAAGACGGTTTATTTATTCTTTGCTTTATATATATTCATTTTTTTACTCGTGGTAGAAAATATTAATAGTTTTTTTTCATAATTCAACTAAAAATAAATAAAATCACGACAAATTCTAAGAAAAATACCTGTTTTGTTTCAAGATTCTTCAACACATAACGTGTCTATCAAATTGTTAATTGTTAACGCCCTTCCTTTCGGGTATCAAAAACAGGGTTATTTCTAGAAATAATTGTACATCGTGCTATAGATAATAAGCAAAAAATTCAAGAATATTTGTCAACGATAAACAATTATATTTACAATTATACTTACAAATATATTGTGGTGAACTCGAGTAACACTAAATGAAAAAAATAAAAATAAAAACTAAATATTGTCTATTATATTGTTGCTCTAACTATTTATATCAAACACATGCTTTATCGTTTACAAATATTTTTCATACACAAATTTTCAAGAAACACGATTTCATTCTTGGACGAAATTCACGTAACCTCGTCGAACTAAACCATCATGGACTTCCATTTTTAAGGACCACAAACATTATTGAAAACGGGCTGTTGCCTATCGTTTGGACAGCTCAAAGCACAGAGGAAACAAAAAAAAAATAAAGAAAAGCAAAAGTGGGGAAGAAAAAAGCAATTCATTTTACGAGAGCAAAAGGTAAAGGAACAAACGCTCTCCACATAAAGCCGGAAACGGGTTTCACGGCCGGCAGCTGCCCGTTATGACTTCTTAAAATAATCACTGTTTCAAATTTGAACTAGCATGGCGGGCTTCTGCTTCAAGGATTGAAATAAGTGCATGTGTGGTAAAGTTTTTCATGAAAGTTTTAACAAATTTTGGTGAAAGGTACATTCTAGCGACTATTGACGAAAAATACACTTTATGATATTTTGGAGAAAAATGAACCTGTCGAATCAAAAATTTCATGTTGAAAATAAAGAATCGCTACCATTAGAGGACTTTATCTTCAGTTGAGTTCACGTTACACGAAAATTTTGTTAAGTATTCCTAAAATATAGTTACATTTTTAGTTAGCCCCTGTTTGGTGTACATTTTGAGTTCAAGAATGCATTTTTTTTGTTTGATATAATGGAAAATATTATTTTATTGAAAAATGTGTGTTTGAAAATGAATGAAAGAATGAGAAAGAAAAAAATATTGTGACTCAAACATGAACTTAGAAAAGTTTCTTAACATATTGAGTGTAAATATTTCATGACCTTCCTTGCTCTAGAATATTTTAAGCGGACAACCAGAAAAGATTTTTTATTTTTTTGGGAGAAAATAATGGTTTTTTTTCTTTTTAGAAAATGAGTTTTGAAATAGTGATTTTTTGGAAAACGTGTGATTAACAAGTAGGAAAACCTTTTTTAGACTTATGTGCAGAATATTTTATTGTAAGAATATATGATTGAAAATAAGTTTTAAAAAAAAAATTTATAAAAAGAATTAATCTAGATGTACATTCCTAGATGACATTGTTATTTACATTGTGTGAGTTGTCAAGGTCTGTGTCATTGGTTGTTTAAAATGTTGTTAAAATCAATGTATAAAAAACTTTCAACTCACGTGAATGTCATCCATGATGTCAAATTTAATGTACATGTACCAATATTGTTATAAAAATGGTTGTCAAACAAGGGCTAGGAACTACATCGATTTTTTATTTTATTTTATTTTTTCTCTCTAGTGAACTAAATGAAAATGTAAAGAGAAAAATCATCTATAATCAACTACAAGAAAATGAATGAAAATGTAAAACCTAGTGTTGGAGAACACCTTCGAATATATCGGAATGACCATATCTGTGTAAGCCAGTGAAATGAAACGTGCATGGTAAAATCCTGCTGTTAAATTCTTGGATTTGTTACACTACTGTGTCTGTGTTCCTCTGGAGTTTTGATAATTGACAAATGTGTCAAATATGATTAGTCATGGTCTTAGTTTTTAAGTTAACTTTTACTAAGATATATCATCATTCGAAGATAGACAAACTCTATCTGTCCTGATAAAGATATGCAGTTGAAATATACAACAATAACTCTTGTTCGATCATACAGTAAAGATATTTTTAATCGAACTCGACTTTAAAAAATTAAAACTACGTTTTTTCTGCTTGTAGTGTGATATGTAGCTGATGATTCCCTCAGAAGTGCATTCCAATATTAGGTCGTCATTCGAAATATGTCAAAAGATTACCATTTAGGAGAAATAAAGCATCAGAAGATGGAATACTTTCAAGGAATAAACCATTTGTACAGGGAAATGGTTGACAAAAATTTTACGAACTCTCACAATGTGTCGGACCCACCGAAATAAAAAAAGAAAAAAAAAAAACCCACCCCCCACCCTCTGTGAACCCTCACCTATACAAGTAGCATGATTGTATTTCAAATACTATCCGATGAAAATATATTTAACTTGCAGGCATCGCCTATTCACATATTCGTTCAATAGAGGGTCTAAATGGTATGCACTTCTTAAACCTAGGCATACAATACCGTAGGATAATGGATGGAGATATATTCCTCTGTAGCCCCCCTTCTTTTAAACTCAATTTTTCAAATCTTACTTTCAATCATACATTTCATGAGAATTACAACTTTTGTTAACTTTTAACTACATATGAAATCAACTCGTATTAGAATCTAAAAAAAAAAAAATCCAATTTTTTACCAGCTCCAAAAAAGAGACAGCTCTTATCAACTGAAAACCAGTTGATGGAACGATAATGTGTTTGGATTGAGACACAGACTGTTGAAGAAATAAGCGCGGCAGAAAATTGTATGCTGAAAAATAAGAACAGATGCCTGACGAAAATATATCTAGATGTTTTGTAATATAATATAACAATTGTAATTGTATTCGAAGTTTTGTTTTTTATATATGTTTATTTTTTTTGCTCTTTCAGGTTATTCAAAAAATAATTCTTTTGAACAATGTGTAGCTAATAAGTAGGGAAACATACAAAATTATTTTATTTAGAGACATTATAGTCAACAATAAGTTTGGGGAAGAACGATTTGAAAATTATATATATGTTTTGAAGAGCTCTTTATCGTATTATACATCAAATGAAGTGAACGCAAAATGATAACTATATCCGCGCGAAAGTTTTTTAAATTTCATACATGTAACTTTATTAGATGTAAGTATATCATACAATTCAGTGGGTGAATCAAGGTATAGAAAGTTTTACTTTTCCATCACAACAACAAAATTCTTTAGTTTGTCTGTAAAATTTTCATGCACCACAATATTGACAGTCAGTGGATATAGGTAATACGAATGGAGTAGTTGGTATTTTTGACAAGTCAAAACTTCTTTGTGATTTAGGATGAACCTGAATAGTTGATTCCTGATTTGGAGTAGGAACTTCGAAGTGAATAGGTGTTATAGACTCGTAAGAATCGTCTAGATATAGAAAAATTGAACTATTATTTTGCGATAACATAGAATTATTTATCTTTTTACGACGATCAATTTGTCAAGTTTGAGTTTGTTTCGTCTTATATGCCTGTCTTGGGTTTGTTGATGGCAAATGGAAAAAAAAAAAAAATTTAGTGAATAAAAAGAAATAATAATGCTATACATTTCATCAAACATGTGCATCGCATAGTGTGAAGAAAGAGAAGGGCATTTTGAAACAACTACAGAAAAACTATACACATTGGATTAGTGACTCCACGTTGTGAGGAGCAAGTTGTTTCCGCAAAGCACAAATACAGAATTTTATACCAACTACTTAAATGTTCTATTTACAAGTTTCAACGTGAAAAATGATTCTTGTGGAAGGAGAAAAACATCAAAAAAGACGTATGCAAAAACCTTTTGAGTACAACTGAAATATAGGGAATAAAAGAAAGCTTGCCTTATTGTGAACGGAAAAGCAATCGGCGATCGTTGCAACTTTGGAGGAAATAAAGTGCTTAAGGTGGTAGTGGTTTGGAATTTTAGCTTCGGGTAGTTCGGGACCTCAATTCTATGGAAAAATATGGAAGCAATATACTCTTTCTTTGTTATTGTTGTGAAAATAAAAAATAAAATGGTTCGCTACTTCCAATTTAAAGGTGGTGGAGGTGGACAGTCAAAAATTGTGTCTAGGATGTGAATAGTTTTTTACAAATGTCAACATATGAAAAAGTAACAAACTGGTGTGGTACATGCAATTTGAAGGCGGTGGAGTTGGTCAGTCAACAAGTATGGTGACATGAATACTTTTTCACAAATATCCACAATTATATGCATGGCAGGACATTTCACAAATGAATAGTAATTCCCAACGTATCCTTTTAATCATGTTACTTACTCATCAAGAATACAACTTGAATTTTTTTTTGTCCACATATGAAACAGTGATGTGTGAAGGGAAATCACAAATGAATAGCGATCATAGAAGTCTCTCTTTTGAAGGTGGTGCAATTAGTCTGTCAACAATTACGGCGATGTGAATATTTTTTTACAAATGTCCACAATTATATGATGTCAGGACATTTCACAAATGAATAGTAATTCCCAACGTGTCTGTTTAATCATCTTACTTACTCGTCAAGGAATACAGCATGCAATTTTTTTTTTGTCCACATATGGAACAGTGATGTGTGAGGTGAACTCACAAATGAATAGTGATCTTAGAAGTCCCTCTTTTAAGAGAGAGTAGATATAACACTTCACTAGTAAACTTATCAGGCGAATCGGAGTTGCATCACTTGCAATACACGACTATCCCTCATCCAACGCTCTCATTCAAAAGAACACGTTTCATTTCGTGAACAAACTCCTGCATTTGCTCCCTTGAATGCAATGGGGATGGATATACACACGCGAAATCCAGTTCCCCGTCTCTTATTGTGTCAAATAGAGCTATGGATGGGCCTACACCATGAACTGAACCGCATCCAATGAAGTCTTCTAAGCCAATTACCTGATGCAGTTCTTCTGATTGATCAATCATAGGATCCTCAAACACGGATAATAGTGAAGTCCTGAGTGATGCGGATGGTGTTAAACCCGGGTTATCTATCGCCTTGCACATCAAAAAGTTGAGATCGGCCATATCTGAAAAATGCTTGTTGTTCTTCTTGGCATTTGCGAAGGATGTGTACGTTCTGGTTGCCAACTCCCACAAATCTTCCCCTCCGTCAATATCATGTGTGTTGAGGATGGCAGAGTGATAAAACCCTGCAATGTTTTGGTTATCAAGGATATCATAACATAACATGATACGTGTCAAGGACTCGACGCGCAATGGCTCCTTAACAAATGCTTCTTAAGAAAAATGCAAGCAGAAAATCCAGTCAACCGGTCGCCAGTTCAACGAGTTCCAAGTTGAACAGTTGTGTTGACAGGGTTTCATCCTGATTTCTAAATACGTGGACTTTTAGCTATAACCGGACTGGTTTCTGGGCTAGTTCCAAGTTTTCCAGTTGAACTAACCAGGCCGCGTGGTTTTAGAAACGCCGGAAATAATTGTGAATGAATAAGGAACAAGAACGCTGAAAAGAAAGGACACTGGGTCTACCGCTTGATCTAATCATCTTGCCTTTTTTGCTTTCTAACTGAAGTATAAAGATTAAAGAGACATATATTTTACGTGGAATTTAAATCAAATGAATAAATCGAACTGCATCAAAGTCTCATCAAAATTAATGTAATCTAAACTACCTTCTATTATACGTATGTTTCTAATTTTCCATCATTTCTAATTAGAACACCTTTAATCTTGTTTTTATTCATGTTTATTTTCATCTTTTTCTATTGGTATGAGAGCAGTACTGTGGGCCTGGAGTGAAGGATTCTGAGATGGTGTTTTCATGGGGTTGAATTTCAATACTAATTTTCCCCAACTTTTTTACCTTGAAAACTAAGTCTCTTATGGCTAGCAAGCTATAGAAAATCCAATAAGACTTACCAATATGGTGGCTACTAAGCACTGGATCAAGAATAGACCGGCAGTCCACAAGCGTTGTAACTGCATACTTTTCCCATTGATCATCAGGAATGCCTTTCAAGGAGCGAGCAGCAACTAATCCAGCAGCCGCTAAAAGCCCACATAATTTTATATTTCTAGATTTGCAACTCTACAAAAGTAATGGCATCTCAAATACATTATAAGGAATAATTGAATACGTAATGGTCAGAAATGCATCGACAGAAGAAATTATATAAATTTGAAGCTATTAAAAGGTCGATCCCCGGTTGAGGGGGTTAATTAGAAATATGATTAGGCTCCACATAATGCTATAAACAATCTGTCACTTTCATAATTTGCTCTGCAACACTTAAATTTAGTTCAAAATAAAGCAACACACTATGCTTAAGCTAACACATATTGCTTTATATGATTATCAATCATATGAAAAATTATTTTTTATCAACCATTACATCTACTACTCTCAGGTAATTCGACTATTATTATCTTGATTAACTCATTGTCTTTTACCGATCTCATCTTTTGCTAAGTCGATCCCCATTGACGCTACAAAAATGTGGATTTGAGCATGTCTGGGAACAAATCAAAGCTATTCCTACTTCAATTCAAGCATTGGTTCTCCTATCTCAACTCAATTAAAAGGGGTCATAGAAAGAAGAGGTTCAAGGTCACCATCGATTCCTTTTTAAAATCCTACTGCAGTTGCACGAGCCCTTCCCCGTGCGCCACATATGAATCATGGAGAAAATGAATCCTAGAACAAATTTTTCTCAGTCATTCCTACAGGGAGATACAGACCCATTTCATAGTATCTTGTGCTTGCACCAGTGGTTCACTTTAACTTGCATCCTTTTAGTATATATGCACTAATAGTCTAATAATATAATAAATTCATCTCGAATATATACTAAAAGGACACTTATTTGAAAGAGTTTGTTGGATCTGGGTTCAATACTTTTGGTGCATGCCTGATTACACATTCTTGATGCTGCTACCTTCAGGAAATATGTATATCAAGATAATTTTTTTGATGGATTTATTTCATTCCTATTCCAAGAAGCTATTGATTGGGTTGAATACTGAATAGTGACTGTTGTGTATAAGAGGGGATGCCCTAAGTCAATTGCATGATTCTACATTGATAAAATCTGAAGTTGAACTAGAAAATGACTCGTGCGAAATTTTAAAGTTGCAGAAACAAAGTGAAGAATGATAAATTGTCAACTCAAACCGATAAGCTTTAACAGGTTTGACTTAAACAAATACACATATTCAGGGTACAGGGTTTAAAGTATTTGCTATGCTGGACTGCACATCACTAGACAAGATAAATGACAAATATTTCGAGTGCTTCATTTTCTTATCCAGTGATCGCATAATCAACAAGTCCTCGGAAAGTTACTAAAGAGAGTATTCATTCAAGAAAGTCGCATCAAAAATAACTACTCTGTCTGCAACTAATAATCATAATAAACATCAGTTCATAAAACTAAGTTGAGATCAAAATTCACTTACTGACAGAATCATATCTGTTTCTTCTGCATTCAATTGCAACTTTACAACTTGTGAAGCTCTAGGTGACTCAGTATCCTTGAAGTTTAAATTAGCCAACCTGAAAGAATTCAAAGAGTATCCCAACATATCCACCCCTCGAGCCCAAAAAGGCTTATTAGTCTTTCCACTAGGAATATAATTCTCAATTCCTAAACTAAATTCATTTTCTACCCTTTCGACGGCCACCGAGGCTGCCTCCTCACCGATCGTCCCCAACAATCCCATACGCAATGCCGCTAATGATGTCCTGTCACATGCTGAAGTGTGCAGCCTGAGGGCCAAAACCCACCTTTCATTTTCTAAAGTGTACAAACTAGCAAAGAAAACCGCAGTGTCCAATGAAGGATCAAGATTTTGCCACGAATTCTTGTTCAGCTCATGTTCAAGAATAAGATGGAACGGAGAAATGGACTGGCTGTTGAGGTGACTACTGTAGGATTGAAGAATCTGAGCCGTTGAAGGGAGATCGAAGGGTTGGATTTGCAGCTGGGGAGTTGGGGATATGATGTAGGAGAAAGCACTGGAAGTGGGATCAAAGTGGATTTGGGAATTAAGGATAGCATGAGCAGTTTGGAGTTTGTGAAGCGCACTTTGCAAAAGTGGGATATTTGGAGGCTTTGAGAGGAGCAGGGCCAAAACTGTTATTCCAGTGCCACCAGGCACCGCCTTGCACCAGCTATACTCGGTGCCGCCCACCGGCCGGATCTTTTGCCCCGCCGCCTCAACTGGTGGTGCTTTGGATGTTTCTTGGTCGGACATAGTTTCAGGAATGTTAGTTGGCAGTTGCTGTGTTTGATGAAGTGTGATCAAACCGATATGGCAAATGGGGTTTCCACGTTTTATTGACAAAGCTTTTGATAAAGTGCGTAATTAAAAAACTAGTAAAAATTATAAAAATGTATAATTAAAATAATTTAACAACTTCTCAATTTATCCCAGTCAAGCAATTAAGATAAGGTTTTTTGTTCAGTGACTGTATAATTGAGAAACGTACTACGAAAGGGATAGAGTTTGTTGAGTGTTAATTATTATTTAGATCTTGCTATATGTACATCAAAATTTATATAATAAATTACATAATCTCTCATGTCACTCTAATATTTACCAGTTTAAAACACAATCAACTTTTCTTTTAATTTTTTCCATCCACAACATATTATGTATATGTACATTTTTTTATATATATACAAGCAACAAAATCCTTGTTATTTAATGTTGACGCATACCAAATCAAGTAGATCCAAAAACTATCTATCTCGCTATTTATTTAATGTGAATGATGTTCAAGCAATTTTCTTTGAAAATTGGAAAAGTTCTTCCACTTTTCACGAATTGTAGCGTTTGACAGCATTATTTGACCTCGAATTAGTTTTCCCTCTTACTCTCTCACACGCCTCCCTCCTTTCCAACTTTTAGAGTGTGTTTGATGAATAT
>CAIGRL010269806.1:0-14298 GCA_903798325.1 Fraxinus xanthoxyloides | reverse complement strand
TCTTGGTCAACCTTTCCTAGCTATTGGAAGAGCATTAATTGATGTAAAAGATGGGAAGTTGACACTGAGGGTTACTGAAGAGCAAGTGAACTTCAACATTCATCAAGAAAGAAAGCCCCAGAAAAAGTCAATGCATGCCACATGATTCAATCCATCAATGCAGAGAGGGATAAGAAGGGCAAGAAGGAAGTGTGTTATGACCCTCTAGAACAACATATTGCTCTCCACTATTCAAGGCCTGATACATTTGCAAATGGAAAGGGGACCAATGAAATGGTGGATTATGTCTTGGAGCATGAGACTTCTCCACCTGACAAAACAGAGATCTACATGGAAAAGCCTTTGAAATCACCAGACACTGTCAGACCCAAGGAAGTTTTGAAGCCTACACCGGAGTTAAAAAACATTTAACTCTATTGGTCATGTTGCAGTGAAGAAGAATACAAAGATAAGGGTAAAGTTTCGATAGAAGAGAGAAATGTCACCTGAAGATCCAACGTAAACAACATAACTAATGGCGTTAAAGAAACACTTCTTGGGAGGCAACTCAAGCTTTCTTCGCTTTTATTTATTTTGTTTTGGAAGTCATCCATATCTCATCTTCCCCTAGGTCTTTGAGTAGTTAAGTTGGTTATTAGATGTTTGAGCTAAGTAACTACTGTTCCATACATTTCATATCCAAAATTTGATTTTTTCAGGAACACGACGTCATGAAACCCTCAAACCAACATTGACAAGGAAAAAAAGGGATAAATCTCAAGTTTGGGAGAGAAATATGACAAACATCCATCAAATCCAGCATCATAAGTATCAAAATGTCGTAGGCAATGCCGATAATTCAGTGAAGCCCTTCTCACTTCTCTTTAATTTTACATTGGGGGCAATGTTCACTTTAAGTTTGGGGGTATATTATAAATTATTTAATTGCATAATATTTATTTTTTATTATTTTGTGTGGTTTGTGTGCATGTTTTAAAAAAATTGCATGCTTGTGTGGGTTAGATAGTTTTGTTGGCAATGATGTAAATAAAAAAATAAAAAAATGGCTTGATTGTGAATTATGAATAAATTATGTGCTTGAGCGGAAGTCTTTCTTACATTTGCATAAAATTGTAACATATATGCACGTGAATTACATGAATAAGTTGATTCATAAATGATATAGGTTGAATTAACAACTTTAGAAGTTCAATCCAGATAAACTATAACATTATCATACCTTTAAACCAAATTTAGAATGTTTGGGTGGTTGAGCTGTTGTAGGGAAACATGGAGATAAATGTAGATTGCATGTATGATAAAGTTGTGTGGATTGTATGAGACCATTAAAATGAAGATTTGGTGAAAACCCAAAAGCTAGGGGTTGATTTTCGAGAATAAGTGTTTTATAAAGGGTATTGCGTTAATCACTGTATAAAAAATGGTTGTGATACCACTTTAAAAGATCCCTATGAGGACAACATTAACAATCTCATTGTGAAATGTCTCTTTGTAGCCTTTATGACTCGAGTGATTAAGACTGTAAGAGTTTAAAACTTGGTGCTCTAAAATCATCCGATTTGAGAGTCATCGGTCTAAAGCTCACTACAAGAGTCATTTAGAAAGCTTAAGGGAGAGACATCCACACATAGAATCCATAAAAATATATATAATTGAAAAGGCAGGTGCATGAAATAGAAGATGCACTACATGCCTTGATTAAACCTTAAACACTTGTTTTAGAAGATTAAACATTTGATAAGGGGTTAGTAAATTAATTTAGTCTTGAATGTTGAAGCAATCAAAAGAATAAGGAGAATCCTCATTTGTTGAACTCCAATTAGTATCATCTACCCAAACGAGAGAGGGTAAGGAGTAGTGACTTAATATTTAATCTTAGAATAGATCGTTGGGAAAAGGGTGAAAATAAGTTAAGTTTGGGGTGTGAATCTCACGAGTATAGGAGCGAAATAATTGACTCTTACGGTCAGGAATTGAATTGACTTACAAATGCACAGCGCTGTATTTGATTCATCACACACACACACTCTCTCTCTCTCTCTCTCTCTCTCTCTGTGCATTGGAAAGGCAAGAATTCGGCTATTGTACTATAACTTTAAAGTGATTCATGAATTCAATATTACATCTTCAATGTTAAGCCATAAAAATAAGCTATCCAGCTAAGTATGCATTTGAATCTTTTAGTAGTGTGTTTTATTTGTATGTCTTATTTGCATGTTGTTTTGTGTTTGCTCGAGGACAAGCAAAGAATTAAGTTGGGAGGGTATTTGATTAGTATAAATTACTTATTAAATTAATACCTTCGAAATATAGTTTCGGCTTGTTCTTGAGCACTTATGAGCATTTTGATGTGTGTGTTCATGTTATTTTGTAGTTTAAATACATTGGAGAAAATGACGTATTTTGGAGCTTAAGATGGAGCCACGTGTGATCATAAAATTGGACTTGAAGATGAGGTGAAACAAGGAAAGAATAAAGTGAAAAAGAGGCGAAGACGGTGCCAAATAAATAAGGGCAAAGACTTGGGCGCCACAACACCTAAGAAACATAAAAAGGGCAGAGAGCTGGGCGCCCTAGAACCGTGGCGCCCAGCTCGAAAACAACAACAGAAGACACGGTGTTGCGGCGCCGATTCTAGGCGCCGCAGCCCTGTATCCCAAGAAAGGAAAAAAAATCATTTTTTATAACTTTTTCAGCCCAGCCCAACCTCAATCCGTGTTGACATCTTGAAAGGATATAAATACAAACAAAAAGACATAATTCAAGGGGAGAATAACGGCTTAGAAGACAAGGAAGAGGAGAAACCATCTAGAGCACAAACGACAAGGAATTGGAGGAGATTTCAAGCAGCAAAATAGTTTTTCATTTTCTTTCCTTCTTCATGTTGTTTGATTCAGAATTTAATATGTTATTTTCAGTAGTCATGAACTAATTTCAATAGCTAGGGTTTGATGTAACTGAACGTAAGGCGTGTTTGGATTCTTCTATAGTTAATTCATTTGATTTTTCCGTAATTTGTTTATGTTAATTCTTGTGCGTTGCTTTCAATTACCTGATCAATAATCAAATGATTTGAAGCTTTAATTTTGGTACTCGAGAGAGGGAAATTTAGGCGTGATCTAAGATTAACATAACCTAGGATATTATAGGTTTTGAGAGAAAGTAAAATTCCTTTAAGACTTATTTCATTTAAGAATCTTGTGCTTACAATTTCTATAGCGTTAATTCAAAATAGAGATATTGAAATTAAAATATAGAAATAAATTCTTTTTAGCGCTCGAAAGAGGGAATAAAATTTCACTTTTGAATCTTGCCGATGAACTCAAAAAAAAATTGATAGAAGTAATTATAGAAGTTGAAAAATATTGTTGATAGTGAGGCAAAATCAATCCCTAGGCTTTCTCGCATTGATAATTCTCCTATAAATTGTTTTCTTTTCATTTCATTTGATTAATATACATTTATATTATTCTAGGATAAAAATATTGAATTGAGATTTGATTCTTCTTGATAAAGTAAAGGCTGAAATAATTATAGTACTTGGTAGGAATTAAATTACAATCAATGTGGGTTCAACACTTAACTCTACTACTATATTATAAAACTTGACACGATACACTTGCGGTATAAATCATGTTACAGACAACATGCGACAAGAACGCACTTTACTCTTTGTTGTTAAAGGCCACAATTGTCGACTTCATTTGTAGTCTAATTGAGAGGTTGATCAAATTTCTCGAGAATATTCTCCTTTTACGTCTTGACCATGCAGTAGTTCTGTTTCAGAAGATTTTGGGTGGATGTCATTGTTTTAATTTGATCGATATTAAACTATTACAGAAAAGTTAGCGGCAATTTCATGTTGAAAATAATATGTCTTGCAATAATATTTCTCGAACTGTGTCATTTTATAATGAAAATAATAATCCTATTTATATGGAATCTCTAAACCCTAGTTAACAATATGCCAATTGACCACACCCAGGTTTGTGCTATGCGGTCGCATAGCAGACCGTCTTGCCTCTAAGTTTGAGTTCTTGATTCCAATGCATTCCAATTTGTTACCGATATCATGCCAAACATGAAACTTGGTCTTTGACTTGTTAACTTTATCTTTTTGGACTCCATAGCTTGAACAATTGATTGCATGGCTTCATTAACTCTATTTGATCTCGAACTTGTCCTTAGCCTCTCCTCAACATACATCAAACCATTGATAACTTGTCACCTTCCTTGGATCCCATCATTCCTTCACTCTTCGGAATGATTCGATCTCAAATTTGTACCTGGATCAAATAGAGCAAGATGATAAACAACAAAAATGCAAATTATCACAAACTTACCTTGGATCCAAATTGTAGCCATTAATTTCAATCCTTGCAATGATGTAGAATGGTCAATCTCTTCTAGGATATAATCTTGACCTTCTTTGCCTTCGAACAAGTCATTTTTGTCTGAGCACACAAACCTAATCACTTGGTTCAAATACTTTATGCCTTTTCCTTCTGCTACCATGAGATACACATAATTCAATCACTTGCTTTCCATGTAAACTACCATTTACAATAATAGTTAAAGAATTAAACCAAACAAAGTTAACAGATTTAAGCCATAAACCCTATCAAAATGTGTGGTGGTAGTGGTAGTAGTAGTAGAGGGTACTAAATTAGTTCTCAACATATTCCATAAATTCAAACCAAAATAGTTAAGGACTTCAATATTAAAATATAGATCATCATGCCTCAAATCTCCAACAATGCACCACCATTGTCTATTATGCTCAATTAATTTCTTGCAACATACTAGAATATCATTAACTAGTAATTGATTGCCTATGATTGCATGTGACAACTGACTTATTATTCTCAGAGAATTATTAGATGCACTAATATATGTAAAAATACATGCCCCATGTAAAAAATATTACTACATGTTAGACCATCATCTAACATATGTATGGGGTATTGATTCTTTACAATGTCATAGTTGAATGCTTCTCCTTCGATGCTCATCAAATTATCTACTTGCATCTAATCAATTGGATATTCAATGGGTGATATTCCACTAAATTAGTCTTTATTGAATGAGTATTTGAATTCCTGCAATAAAAAATATCCAAACTGGGGAGGGGTTTGCCTTTCAATCTTACTATTTTTTTGCATAGAAACTCACATTTGATTTTTCTCTCCTCTTAATAGATTCTCTTTCTCTTCTCTCTCGTGGTTTTGCTCTTTTTCTCACAATTAGATACCTCACTATCTTCTCTTTTACTCTTTTTTTGTCTTTCTTTTCTTTCTCACCTCTCAATCTCAATTGGTCATTGTAAAACTCTTGTGGTGTTAATGGTACAAGAGTAAGAACTCTCCTATCTTTTACAAAGTGTACCTATTTTTGTACCCATCATGCATCACATTTCTATCATATTGTTATGACCTTCCTAACAAAATATGTCTGGCATGCATAGGAACCACATCACACATCCCTTCATCATGATACCTCCCAATTAAGAAACTCACCAACACTTGCCTATTCACCTTAACCTCTCCACATTCATTCAACCATATCAATTTGTAAGACTTATGATGTTTTAGCATATTTAATCTCAATTTCGCAACAAGTATAGTGCTAGCAACAGTGGTACAACTATCACATCAATAATCATACTACATACCTCGTTGTTGATGCATCATCTCGTATGAAATATGTTCTCCCTTTGTTGCTCCAAGTCGTCCACTTTGATTTGAGCACGAAGAGTTTGCCTCGTCTTACTGTATACTCCACTTTCTCACCATCACTAGTATCCCCCAATTCTGACATGTCATCATATTTACCCTCACTATCACTCTCTACTTCTCCACTATCTCGCAAGATCATTGCACTTTGTTTGGACATTAAGAAGCAATGTGTTCCGATCTCAATCACCTAAAGTATTTGATATCCCGATTCTTAAGGGATTGGGAATTTGCCTTGGGTGTAGCTTTTCTAGCAATTTCATCTTTTCCCGTCGATAGCTTAGTTCTACTTTTTGAAATAGCCTCATCACCTTTATTGTTATCTCACTTCGATTTCCAAGAAGAGTTAGAACCCGATGGGAATCTAGTTGCTATCTTCTTCTTCAAATGCTTCCTCACCTTCATAGCTACATGTAGCATGTCCTTCAACTCCACATAATGTTATAGTTCTACCACGTCAACTATCTCTCTGTTCAAACCATTCAAAAATTAGGGCAATGGTGGCCACCAGATCCTCCTCCACGTTGCTCTATTCATGGCAATCTCCATCTCCTTGTGATAATAATCCACACTCCTAGATCCTTGAAAAAAGTTTTGTAATTTTTAATATAGATCCCTATAGTAATAATTAGAACATCTTCCTCATGATAACTTTCAATTCTCCTTATGTTTCAATAGGTCTCTCATGATTCCTCTCCCTAAATGTTGCTATTTGATCCCACCAAATGATAGAATAATCAGTAAACTCAACAACAGTAAGTTTTACCTTTTTCTCTTTCAAGTAGTTATGACAATCAAATATAAGCTCTATCTTCTTCTCCCACTCCAAATATGCCTCCGGATCGCTTCTTCCTTTGAATGAAGAAACTTTCATTTTATTATTACCCATATTTCTATCAACTCCATATCCAACATATTCTCCAAACTTCTTATCATGTTTATCTTTTCTTTTCCTCATGCTTCCTATTTCAACCTCCACTAATGCATCATCATTAATTCCACTACCCGCTCAATTTCCACTATCAGTATCCACTATAGGATCCCTCCTATCTTGTCTCCTTGTATTATGAATTTCTCTAGGTTGTTCACCTATGCAAATTAGCAAGCAATACATCTTCCCTCTCCATCCACACCTCTAGCATATCCATTCTATCTCTCATATCACCAAACAACCTTTTAAATTGTCGTATCATCTCTTCCATCATATTGACTTGACTATTCTTCTTGCTTGAAGTAGAATCATATGTTGGCTTTTTCTCTCTATTAGTCTCACAACTCTACATTTTTTCACTCAATACTTACTTGAAAGTGTTTCAAAGAATTAATTCAATCTCAATAAAAAATTCAACCCTTAATAGAGTTCAAACAAGGAATTGAGTTAGGAAAATGACTTAAGAATGATTCGAGAATTAGAAATTTGAACTTTGAATGGAAATGCCAAGAATAAATTCAAGAAAGTGTTTCTAGAATTCGGACTGAACATTTTTTAATAATTTCAAATTTATTTTTATTTTATTTTTTTATTAAATGAATTGACTAGTCCTTGCCGTCTAAAAAACCATGTTAAATGAAAGATAATGAAAAATAATAAATGTTTATTCAAAATATAAACAAAGAACCAAAATATAGAGTATTGTTGAAGTGTACAAAATTGTACTCCCTAAATTTAAAGATATCCTCTATTTACATAAGATTCTCTTTATAGAGAATTTCTTGTAGATGATCTAATATAGTTATTTGTCGTAGTCTTAAAGAAAGTAGAAGTTTGGATCAAGATGAACTTTGACAACGATACAAACGATAGTCACAATATAAAGTCACTGTTTGGTTTAATTAAAAATTAATTTTTTAGTAGAATATGAAAATAATTAATGAAATATGTAATTGAAAAACTGTAGTGGTTGAAAATAAATTTAAGGAAAAATAAAAACTAGACATGAGAGCTAAATATTTTTTCTTTTAATAGTGTCAATTTCATTGATAAGAAATTTGTGTCACTTAATCCTTCGACAGCCCATTTAATTCTTCGAAGACAGATTCCAAATTTATTATACCACCTTATAAGAAAACAAGAAAAATGCACCTCGCAAGCTGCAAATCGATCAATTGTACTAAACTCGGAATTTTCAAATTGATACCATGTCTAATTAAATTGTGTGAACTTTTGATAAATGCGTTTTACACACTTATATATGCCATAAAACATGGATATTTGTTGACAAATATATTGAAATATGACTTAATTCTATATAAATTATGTTTTGTAGGTTAACATTGACGGATATAGTGGAATTTAAGAGAAACAAGCGAAAAAAAGATTAAAATGGAAGAAAATCAAAGTTTAGGGACCAAAGTGCAAATAGCCGAAAGATGACCCAGAAAAAAAAAGATGTGAAAGAGTCAAAAAACCAATTGAATGAATGAATGAAGTTTTGGACGAATAAGAAGAAGAAGCGAGAAAAGAGATCACGCAACAAGAAAATGAAGTTCGGAGACTAAAATGCAAATTTTGGATTTTCATCTACACTATGAGGTCGCATGGTCGGCTTCAAGGAGTTGTAGGGCTGAGTTTCATTGAACTATGTTATATCATGAAGTGATACTATGTTATAGCATGGTACATTTTTGGAGAAATTTTTTTTTGGTTTTCTTATATGATTTTAACTCTTATAGAAACAAATCTTGGAACGTCTTTTAAAGATCTAGGGCCGTCCCGAAGTGGACACAACGCATTATAATACATTCTAAGAGATTTTGGAGCACAAAATGAGGCAAGAAACACGAAGATAAATTTCAAGATTCGAATATTCAATTCAAACTTTATTTGGGTGATGTCGATTCTTCAATATTTATTTTGTTTTCTTCTTCATAACATATTAGGTTATATTTATTTTTGCTACTAGAACAATGAGCATTGTAATATGAGTTTTTAATCTTTAATTTTATATATCTGACATTGAAAATATGTTTCTTTTGGATTTTAAATGATATACACGATTATTTTTTCTCTACAATTATTGTGCATGGTAATTGAATGAATTTGGTTGTCTATTTTATTTATTCGAAAGAAGGAAAATATGCTCGATATTGTGTAAATCATCATAGGGTCCGATAGAAAATAAAAATATTTTAAATGTTTATAAAAATTCATATATTCTTATATATTCACATCGATCATAGTAATGTAGTCGGGTAATATATGAGAGTAGATTTAACATTACTTGAGAGAGATTGTTAAATAAAATAGGAATATTAAATTGTCAAAATTCAATCGTGTTGTCAAATTGCTAAGCTAAAGTTAAAAAAGATTATTGCATAGGAATAGGCCAAATGTAAATTCCCGTTGTCATTTGTGACACTAATGAGAAAGGGTTTGACAAAATGCTGAATGTTGCAATATACAACACGCACTAACAATTTCCTTCATAAAAGGGAGGATACCAATTAAGCGCTCTAACTGTACCATTTGCATCAATTTTGTGGGATTGACACTTCAACAATTGGTGGTCACAATTAGTTTAGAGATTAAGATAGACTTTACTAAGTTAACGATCTATAAATCTTTTTGAATTATTGAGACTTCAATTGTGTCCAAAATTAATGTTAGTTTTGAGTAAACAACGTCGATGAACTTTTCGAGTGACTAGCTCCATAGCATTGCTAAATTTTGTAGTTTTAGTCAAAAATTAGTCATCTCTTGAACTAATTGAATTTTCTACAATACCTATTACTTCGAATGTTGATTTGTTTTTCGTGCATCCAAATGGGTGTGACATGCTATCGAATGTGTAATACGACAATCATCAAAATTCCGCAATAAAATTTCTCTCGATGAAGAGGATGGCAGAATAATGTTTCCAACGATTTTACCTCCAAGGATAATTTGCTTGGCGCAAATTCAGAGATTAGATTTAGCTAAATAAAAAAACCTAACAAACATTTTTGAATTTCAATGTTATTTGTAAATAAAATTCCAACTACCTAACTTTGTTAAGAAAGTGAGAGATATCTTCAAAATAAAATGCACATTTATAAATCCCACTATTTTTTCAGTAATCATTCATCGAGAGCAACATAATAATCTGAGAAGATCATGTCGTGTAATAGTGAACTCTTTGACCTACAATGTTACACATGATCAGGGAAAATGCAAGATGAAGAAAGTTAAGATTGAGCGGGCGAGTGCATTTTGTTGTATTTAGAGAATGGATATTATTTACGGTTGCAAATTGAGTTTTGAATCATACTAACTTTTCATAGAAACTAAGTTACATTAGAGCATTGAACCACTACAACATATCAAGTCATCTATAACTTACGAAAAATGCTATCTATGATGTTATATAGCATTTTTCGGTAGCTATCGTATGTATTGTTATTAAAAATTATATCTTGATTTTAACGTTTTAGAAATGCTATTATATAGTACTATAAAAAATAAAAATAAAAAATTTCACAACATTTTATTATTATCATGGTTTGAGTATTTATAGCTTTTTTTCGTGCACTCTTTTTTAATTTGATAGTATTTTTCTCTATTGATTTTGACTTTAATAAAATTCTTTAATCGTCATGATTACATTTTAAATAACATTCTTTTTTTCATCATAATTTTTTAATATTTATAGCATTTATTGAATATAACGTATTATTTTCAATAGCATTTTTTCATTATAATGTATACATATTATATAGCATTCCTAATTCCTTAATTATCAAATATAAATATTCAATATCATTATGTTTTGGAATAAAAATATGAACAACAACAATCAAGCCAATAATAAATTCTAAACAACCAACAATATTGTTTTGTAGAAATTTACAAATGTAACTGTTCAATAGAGAAATCTAATTATATTATGTCTCACACCAAATATTAATAGCATAATCGGGAAAATGCAATAAACAAAATTAAATTAGAATCACATCATTCTAGTTCTTCAAAAAATAAAATTCTTGAAATCTTGCAACTTGTTTGGAGAACACATTTATCAAATCAATGATGCATTTAAATCTAAAAATTAATAAAGTGATACAACTTATTAGATTTTAAAGTAATGTAAAAAAAAAATCAAAACTCTAATTAGTGACCGAAGATATTAAGGTACAAAATTTGACCTTATTATCTATGCTATTTACTCGATTATAATTTTGTCAAATGACCATGCAACTGTGGTACCAACACATTCTTCAAGACAAATCATATCAAAAGTAAACCTCCACAAGAATACATCAGGTTTCATAGCTATATCAACCTGAACTCTCACAGCATTAGGTCCTAGAGGAACGCGATGAACCAATATTTTTGGATAATTTGAAGACCAACATCCTTCTACCACCTCTTCTCCTATTTCGTTCCAATCTAGTAGCTTACACTTATTGTTGAGTGTAATAGTTTTCACACTCTTCAGCGACAAAAATTTAAAAGCCAGGTTATAGTCAGCTTTAAAAATAAATATATATTATCAATGAAAAGGAATGATAAATTTTACCGGTGAAGACGGTATTTGGATATTAGAAAATTCTTCACTTTGCTTTTCCCGAAACTACAAAGATAAAAAAAAAATTAGAAACTAGTTACTAAATCATGTGAAGTAAAAGTGTATATGAGTTATATTTCAATTAAAGGAACTTACAAACTTGTTTTTTTTCAATAAGTCATTGATTGTCCTCTCCGTGTCTGCCACTTAAACCTTCTTTCTTTAAATGAGCTATATTAGACTCTCTTTGAGTTAATATGGAATAATTTGTGTAGCAAACTCCATCTCCAATCCCTCGTAATCGTCCACTATTCTCTGAACCAAGTACTTTTGAAAGAGCATCTTCTTTTATATTAGTGGTAGAGGCATACTAACTTGCATCTTTCAATTTTCATAAAACGACAATACATAAGTGTATATATGCACCCATTATTTGTCCATAATCTGTGGGAACCCAAATATTATCCTAGTAGTAAATAGGAGTATACCTATATTCGGAATGGAACATTTCAATTTTATATTCAGCAGTATTTATCACTGCACAACAAGGACAAAATCTAAGGAAACTTCTAAAATATCACATGACTAAATATTCAACAGATGTTTTGATAACATGAAAAAAGGTTGGGCTAGAATTCAGGTATTATAGGTTGAACACAAGTACTTAACTTAGAATTCTTGATTACTCGACTAAAATGTTGTCTTTTTGGAATTTTTTGTTAGCTTATTCCAAGAACAATTGTGGTTGATCCGAATGGCAAGCAACTACTACAATGGCATCTTGAAGAACAAGCTCTAATAGGGGAGAGAGTAGAAGTGAGAGATAAGAAACTCGAGAAGGGAGAGTGAATTGAAATCAAAGGAATAATTGCTACACGGGTATTTTCAGTATTTCCTCCTGCAAATAATATAACTACTAATGCAACAAGGTTATGTGTAACAAAATATGTATATGAAAATCGGATTCCAGTGGATATATGATTTCTCGCTGGGAAAGTCAATAGCACCAATAAGAGTTGTGAAACCTATATCTGCCCTAAGGCTTCCATGAAGCAAACTGTGTCAACCTTTGCTTAACAAAAATATCCGTCGATTTTGAAAATAACAAAAAAGATTAAGTCGGTAAATCAATCGACTTGAATGTGGACAAATTCATAAAATTTAGGCTCTCACTTGACAAAACGTTTCGATGCTTAAAAATTTGCGCAAGTCTATGTATGTAATGAGATAGGGAACGAATTTTGTAACTCTAGAAAGATAACTTCATATACCATAACATATTAAAATGGTAGAATCTGGTTTCATATTCCACTTTGCTTAAAAACTTGCATAAAATTGAATTTAACGCCCAGAGTCGTAGAGGTCTTCTGTTGCATCAGATTCTAGTGCATAAAGATGTGACGATCCAATTTAAGAAGAAGTGAAGAAGAAACAATCTCCACTGATCTCTCGATTCAAACTGTATATGCTTCAAAACTTCCCTTCCACAATTGAAAAAAATAAAAACTGCAGAACAAAGAGAGTTATAGAATCAACACCAAGATATGAAAACTTTGGGATGCATTTGTTGTTATTTGGGGAGATTTTCTGAAATAAAATTAAGCGGGAAAGACCGAAAGAGAGATAGAGAGGCAGAGAAACACATGGAAGATGGATTGTTGAAAGAAATAAATCATTAGGGTAGAAAAAGCTGGATATAATATTTTGGTAAAATATGGAGGGATGGATTTTGGGCTTTTTAATTTGGTGGCCTTTTTAAAAATGCTATTATATTATATTTAGATAAAATTCAATTTTAATTTATAGCATTATCAACAAGAATGCTATATTTAAATTTTATAAAATGTATAAATTCTTGTAGTGAACTACGTGCACCTGTCACTATAGTACCTAAAATCTTGGCTGCATGATAGTAACCTACCTCCATTTTATATGGAGATTTCAACAAAAATGACAATTTAGATTTTTCGAATGCCATTTTGAACTTTTTTTTTTTTTTTGTTAAACTATGAATCACATTTTTCTTTTTTTGCACTGGCAAAAAGAATTTCCATTAACTTACCCCTTTTCTAAGAATTTAGAACGGAACATTGATTTTGATGTATTCTAATATAGCACTCCTCCCCCACCCAAAGTAACTGATGAGTGTAATTAACTCATTAAACAAGCACCTTTAGATCTTAGTTTTTTATTTGATCTTGAGTGTTTTTGAACGTTTTGATGCGTGTTTTGGATTTGTTTTGTAACTAACCAATTTGGTTCAAAATGGAGAGTTTTGAAGCTTGTAATAGAGTTATGGNTAAACTATGAATCACATTTTTCTTTTTTTGCACTGGCAAAAAGAATTTCCATTAACTTACCCCTTTTCTAAGAATTTAGAACGGAACATTGATTTTGATGTATTCTAATATAGCACTCCTCCCCCACCCAAAGTAACTGATGAGTGTAATTAACTCATTAAACAAGCACCTTTAGATCTTAGTTTTTTATTTGATCTTGAGTGTTTTTGAACGTTTTGATGCGTGTTTTGGATTTGTTTTGTAACTAACCAATTTGGTTCAAAATGGAGAGTTTTGAAGCTTGTAATAAAGTTATGGTGATACTCATGGAAAGATGCATGTTTTGGAGAAGGAGTGATGAAGAAAGAAGTCAAAGGGAAAAAATATAGGCAAACAAAGTTGTAGCCCTTTGAATCAGCTTTTCATAGCATCTTGAATCACCTCAATCGGACGTCGGACGAAAAAGTTATGATTAAAATAGTGAAAGACGTGTAAAGCAGAAACGGGGACAGGGAGGCGGACGTCGAGACCCCGGGATCGGGCGTCGCGACGCCGCCGCGAGAAGCAAATTCAGAGAAGCTGGTGTCGTGACGCCAGCCTTGGACGTCGCGATGCCAGCCGGCCATTTGGTCTCGACGTCGCGACGCCGGCAGCCGCAAAAAAAGGAAATTTTGATTTTTTTTAAAGGGATCCGGTCCAATCCACCTCCAACTCGTCTTGCAAACTTAGGGAACTATAAATACACTTTTAGAAGACCTAAAAAGGACTTTTAACGTCTAAGAAAAGCAAGGAAGTATAAGGCAA
>CAIGRL010269702.1:0-11916 GCA_903798325.1 Fraxinus xanthoxyloides | reverse complement strand
TCTAACGTTATTATATAATCTCTCTTTGACAATCACGAAAATAATATATTTCTGATTGGTTTATTGAGGAACCTTCGTCCTCAACAAACGTACAGAGAGAAATCCATAACTAGAAGGTGCTGATCAATATAGGCCGTCCAGGCTTGTCAGCTTCTTGGAAGGTAAAATGTTTGACCATTCAATTTATATGCCTGAAAATGCTGATTCTTGATTTGTCTACTGAATTACTTCAGGCCTTTGATTTTTGTAGCATAATTATTTGTGTCTGTGTGTATTCCCTGCTGAATTATGCTGCTAGTGTTGAAGAATTGTCTCAAAATAAGTTAAGTTTGGACCGAAGTAGTAATTTTTGAAGACCACAATTCCATTCACATATTCAGCTGAGAAGCTCGTTAGTGCAAGGAGAAATAAGGCAACAACCCAGTGCAATCTTATCGTAAAAGAAAAGGAAACACAATAATTAAGATGAAGGAAACTACTAGGAGGTTGACTTTTCGCTATAAAGACAAAGACAACGCATTGATGAAAAAGTAGGGAGTAAGAGATAGCGGTGGCAATCGGGCCGAGCGGCTCGCCTGCTCGGCTCGTACTGTAATTACTCACGAGCCGCTCGAGCTCGTCAAAAAACGAGCCCGAGCAGGCCGGTTCGCTAGGCGAGCTCACCGAGCAGCTTGCTGGGTAGCTCGGCGAGCTGCCCCCTTATAAAAAAAAAAAAGGAAAAGCTAGAAAATAAAAGGGCCAGACGTGGTGTGCAGTGTATGAGGACACATGACAGGAGTTCAAAAAGACTATCAGGGTGTAGAGAGAAAAACTAGAACCGGTACGAGTGGGTGTGCAGTGTAGGTTGAGTGTTCTAATTTTGTGTACGGTGAAGAAAATTTTGTATTTTTGAGGTTTTCTCAACTAATAAAGTATTCTTTTCGCAGGCAGTTTGTTAAATCGCGTTTAATTTGTGTTTTTCTCTTTTTGGCTCCTTTTTTGTGTTTTTCGTTTCCATTATGTTTGCTGCATGTTTCCGTCTAACCCCTCATGCAGAACATAACTTGTTTTAGAGTATCTTTGGTAGGTTAGACTGAATAATGCTGGAAAGATTTTAAGAAAAGAAAATGAGCTAAAATATTGCATATTCTCTTGTTGAGTATTGTCCAATGTCCACTACAGGGTACTCTTGCCGTCATGTGTAGTCTCTGAACTTGACAATTTGATGTAGTGTTGCTCATTTTCCCAGGGAATTTATGGCTGAAACATTAACGAACTTTGCTGTTGAAGTGGTACGCAATTGCAATAACCTCAAAGGTAAGGTGCAAAATCTTAAAAGGAAAATTGAGCGGCTCAGCAGTCAGGCAGCTGACGTGATTGTAATGCTAAGAGAGGCAGAACTTCACTCGAGCAAGAAAAGGAAAAGGGAAGTTGAAGATTGGCTGACCATTGTAGAAAAAAAGAAAAATGAATTTGAAAACCTGGAAAAAGTAGTTAACGAAAGTGGATTTTATTCACGTATACAACTGGCAAAACATGTTGATAAAATGATAGAGGAAGTGGCAGAACTTGTTGAGCAAGGTACATTTTCTGAAGGGCTAGTACTGGATGTCTATGAACCAAAGGGGGAGCCGTTTGTGACAACAGGATGGAAAGGCAAGACATTTGAAGTTAATTTGCAGAAAATCTGGCTTAGTTTAAGGGATGATAAAGTTTTAGGTATTGGAATTTATGGAATGGCGGGAGTGGGCAAAACGACTTTGGCAATGCATGTCCATAACAATCTCTTGACAGAATCTATATTTTTAGGTAATGTGTATTGGATCACTGTTTCACAGGAGTTTAGCATTCACAAATTGCAAAATGACATTGCCAAAACCTTGGATCTAGATATTTCAAATGAAGATGACGAAAAGAAGAGGGCAGCCAAATTGTCGCTGGCATTTAGGAGAAAGAAGAAATTTGTACTCATACTCGATAATTTATGGAACGGTATTGCTACAGAGAAGATTGGAATTTCTCCTGAAATGGATGGATTCAAGTTGATCATAACGAGTCGATCACTAGAGGTATGTCGTTCTATGAAATGTCAAGATAATATAAAAGTTGAACCTCTATCGGAAGAAGATGCCTGGAAATTATTTATTGAAAAACTTGGTTATGGCATAAAACTTCCTTCAGAGACAGAATGTATTGCAAAGAAAGTAGCAAAAAGGTGTGCTGGTTTGCCACTTGGGATTATTACAATGGCTGGAAGCATGAGTGGGGTGACGGACATTCATGAATGGAGGGATGCTATGGAAGAATTGAAAGAATCTTCTATGGGACGAGATAACATGGAAAATGAGGTGTTACCAATCCTCCAATGTAGTTTTAATCGTCTGAGGGATCAAAGATTACAACGGTGTTTCTTGTATTGCTCTCTATATCCTGAAGGTCAAAAAATCCCGAGATACAGATTGATAGCCAAATTTATTTCAGAGGAGCTGATGGATAAACGGAAGAATAGACAAGCAGAATTTGACCAGGGTCATGCAATACTGAATAAACTAGAGAACGTCTGCTTACTGGAAGGTGCTGAAAATTATCAGAAGGAAAAGTATGTGAAAATGCATGATTTGATCAGAGACATGGCAATAAGGATCACAAATGATAGTCCTAAATACATGGTAAAATCTGGACTTCAACTGAAGGGGACGCCAGAGGAGCAGGATTGGAAGGTAGACCTGGATAAGGTTTCCTTGATGTGTAACGAGATATCTGAAATTTCACCAGGCACGTCGCCAAATTGTCCTAACCTTTCGACTTTAATTTTGAGAGAGAATCCTTTGAGGCTGATTCCAGATTTGTTTTTTACACGCATGCATGGCTTGCAGAATCTCGACTTAAGTTATATCAAGATTGAGAAGTTGCCGAGTTCCATATCAGACTTGGAGAATTTATGTTCACTATTGCTCAGAGGTTGTGCCAAGCTCAAATTTGTGCCACCCCTGGGAAAGCTCAAAGCACTGAAGGAGCTGGACCTAACAGAAACTAGAATTATGGAAATACCTCAAGGCATGGAAAATTTAGCCAACCTCAAACGCCTCGATTTATTAGCTATGCGCCTGAGGATGATACCGACAGGGATATTGCCCAGACTCTCGAATCTTCAGCGTCTTACGCTTCCATATCGTATGAAAGTACCAGTGGAAGAACTCAAGGGGTTGAAACAGCTGGAAGAATTTCAAGGTGCGCTGCACGATGTGTGTGATTTCAACCAATTTATTAAGTCTCAACAGAGTCACGGGCGACTAAGATTTTATAATATTCGCATAGGTAAGGCAGAATCTCATGAAGATTTCTGTGAAGATCTTGAAAAAATAAGTGACAAAAGGGTGATTTTAAGAAGTTGCACTCTCAATAAAGTAGGAAGAAGAGGAGAGGCTGTACTATTTGCCCGGGACATTCAGCATCTGGAAATTGATAAGTGCAACAACCTGAGTAGGTGTTTTTTGGAGGATTTCCCATGGTTTAAAAATCCAAGAAACTTGAGGAGTTGTGAAATTTTTCTTTGCAAGGAAATAGAATGCTTTTTGACATTGTCCTCCCACATGGAACTTATTGCAGGAGGAATACAAGATTCTCGCAGGGTACCACTCCAAAGCCTTGAATATTTACATCTATCTGACTTGCCTAACTTTATTGGTATGATTAGGTGGGAACGGGGAATGGTCCGTGACCCTCCCCACAGAATGTTTTCCTGTCTGAAAAAATTAGACATTAAATACTGTCACAGAATCGAGAAGCTTTTCCCGTGGTGTTTGCTGCAGAACCTCTGTAACCTGGAATTTTTGTACCTTTTTTCATGCGAGAAAATGGCAGAAATAATAGCTGACGACGAAGAAGAAGGTATGGACATTACAAGCTCTATAACACTCCCGAGGTTAAGGCATTTGTCCTTGAATTGCTTGCCAGAACTGAAATTGATCTGCAAAACAACAATGACTTGCAATTCCATGGAATCCATCGATTTATGGGGCTGTAGAAAACTAACAAAGTTGCCTTTCTTTCAATCGACTATTGACGGACAACCATGTTCTCCAACGGCTCTTAAAGCGATTGAGATATGCAAAGAAGACAAAGAATGGTGGGAATCAATGGTGTGGGAACAGCCTAATGCCCGAAATATCATTCAATCTTTCGTTAAATTCTATTAGCTCCCTGCAGATATTCAGTTGCAGGAATTAGTCGATAAAGGCTTCATCAGTATCCTTTCCCTCGAGATTTTATATACTAATATTATATACAAAAATTTTCTTTTGGAACACTAGTCTCTTGTAATGCCACTTGTGTGGATAAATTTTCAAATCATAAATAGATTTAGTGCGTATGTAGTATAATTCTTGTATTTAAAAATCAAAAGATGCACTTTTCTTTCAAGATGAGCACAAGAACTTTCTAAAATAATTCGTAATTTAAACATATTTGGGTTGTTCCGTCACCTGGTTGCACATTCATCTTTAATAACTTTTGCAGATACCATCCAATAATCAACTGATTGTGCACATTATTGAAGTGTTTAGGCATACATTGTATTATACAAGATTTAATGTCTCACTCGTGCTTTTAGGCATACATAGTACTATATAAGATTGGACAATAAGGAAACTCAAATTACATTTGAGTTGAGATCACGGTACAACTTCAGTAAAGGCCTACTTCAATCAACCAATGTACATATCCATGTAAAAACCTGACAAGAAAATGAGACTGTTATTTTGTTACCATAATTTCTCATTCACAGTTAGGAATTAGGATCAATGAACTAAATTGTGTTACCTGAGAAAGGTATATATCACCAATATTCCCTGAGAAAGGGTAGAAGGACATTGCGGGCATTGGGATGATCCCATTCCGATGATTCCCACCATTGTCTCTCTTCTCTTCCTATCTTTATATCTTTGAGAAATGCGGGAGCAGATGGTTGTCCATCGAGGAGGATCTGCAGGTGCAAAGGGACCTTCTTTAGTTCTGTACATTTATGTATCGAAATAGACTCGATGGAATCACATTTCATCGTCCCCTTGCAGATGCTCTTTAACTTTGACAGTTTATGAAGCGATAAATCTTTTAACTTTGGCAGGGTGACGTTAGCGCTACTGTTTACTGTAGGGTCTCTCCCATAGTGATCATCATCATCATCATCATCATCATCTCCTATTATCTCTACCATCTCATCACAATTAGAAACATCCAATTTTTGCAGATTATGGAGGTTCTGTACCAAACTCTTCTGGAGAAGCTTCTCCATTTTTCTACAATCATAAATAGATAACGTTTTAAGCTGGGAAAAAGTGCCAAGTGGAATTGGTGCAACTTCTGCTCCTCCTTCCCACTTGAGGAGACCCATGAAATTTGGCAAACCATTAAGAAATAAATCTTCGAGGCTTTGGAATGGAACCCCACGAGACTGTTCTTCTTCCACTGCAGACGATAACCTCATAATGCACTCTATATAATCCTCAACTGCTATGTCGCATTTTTTTAGGTCTTTAGCATTATACAACATTGGGAAATAATCTAATAAGCAACAACTCAAGCCAGATCCTTCAAAGAGTAGTTCCTCAATATCTTGTGGCAGTAAATTTTCATCTACGCCTAAAGAGGATCCAGTGAGACTGTCCTCTCCGAAATGTATCACTTTACAAGGTGGATAATATTCGTCATATCCAAAAACTTCTCCCGGCTCTTTTATAATAATGTGGTAGGAATTGAGTCGCCATTCTCTTTGTTGAGACTTGATTAATCGATTAAGATCGGATACACTATTCAAACTGCCATCAAATAGTTCCAACTGTGTCAATCCTTCAACATCCGTTGGGGGTACTACATGACACGGCAATGTGAGCTCTCGAAGATGTGCGAGTCTATGCAAAATCCCGGCCGGCATATCCTTTAAGTTGCAACAATCCATGTATAGGAGTTCGAGGTTGGTCAAGCTTTCCATACCTTGGGGCACTTCCTCAATGCTAGTACCTGTTAGGTCCAGCTGTCTCAGTGCCCTGAGCTTTCCCAAAGGTGGCACATATACAAGATTTACACAGCCTCCGAGTAATAATGCATTAAGTTTCTCCAAGTCTGATATTGAATGTGGCAACTGTTCAATTGAAGTCTCACTTAAATTGAGAACACAGAGACCACGCATATGCTCAAAGAAACGTTCTTGGATAAACTTGAGAGGATTTTTACTCAAAATCAATGATGAAAGTCTAGTACACTTAGGTGATATTCCAGGTGAAATGCCATCTATATTGTTATCCATTAAGGAAACCTTGTCCAAATCTTCTGTCCAGTTCTGTACCAGTGGTATTTCCATTAACTCAAGTCCAGATTTTACCATGTATCTAGGGTTATGTTCAGTGATCGTTATTGCCAATTCTCTGATCAAACCATGCATCTTCACGATCTCTCTATCTGTCCAGATTTCCACTAAGCAGGCTTTCTCTAGTTCATTTAGTATTGCATGGCCTTGGTCAAACTCTGATCGCCTGCTCAATCTTCTATCTATGAGCTCTTCTGAAATGAAATTTGCAATCAATTCGTCTCTTGGAATATCATAGCCTTCAGGATACAAGGAGCAATACAAGAAACAACTTTTTAGCTTTGGACCCTTCAAACGGTTAAAACTGTACAAGAGTATTGGCATAGCTCCATGTTCCATGTCTGCTTGCCCCATAAACGATTTATTTAGTTCTTTTGATGCATCTCTCCATTCCTGAATGTCAGTCACCCCCTTCATGCTTCCAGCCAATGCGACTAGTGCAAGTGGCAAACCACTGCATCTTTTGGCCATTTTCCTACAAATATCTTCTGCTTCTGGCGAAAGCTCAACACAGTCAAGTTTGTTTGAAAATAGTTCCCAAGCTTCTTTCTCAGCAAGTGTGTTCACTTTTATAATCTTCTGGCAGCCCATTTGTTGACAAACTTCTAGTGATCGACTTGTTAAAATCAACTTGCATCCATCCATTCCGAGAGGAATACCTATATTCTCCGTGTCAATCTGCTTTGAGACATCATCTAGTATAAGTACAAATCTTTCCTTATTCTTTAATCCACGGAATAGTTCAGCTGCCCTCTTCTTCTCGTCACTCTCTGTTGAGATACCTATTTTCAAAGCTTGAGCAATGTGATTTTGCAATTTGTAAATACTGAGCTCTTGGGAGATAGTGGCCCAAAAAACATGAGGCGAGTATTTGGATTCTTTTAAGAGCTTATCACGGACACGCCTTGCTAGAGTAGTCTTGCCTACTCCTCCGATTCCATAAATGCCAATGCTTAAGATGTTTTCATCCATTAATGATGCCCAAATGTCATTGAAATTTTGTAGAATTGCTGGGCCAATAATCTCATCAAACTCAAGAAAAAGCCCCCCAGAAAAATCTCCTTGCTCAACAAGCTCCGCCATTTCCTTGGTCATTCTTTCAACTCGCTCTGCCAGTATTTGTTGTGAATAAACAAGATAAAACCTGTTGCATTGTACTTCTTGTTCTAGGCTTTCGAATTCTCGTATGCTTCTTCTGACATTAATCAACCAATCTTCAACCTCTTTCTTGCACTTTTTTCCAGAAAGCCGTGATGCATTTTGTAATTCAGAATGCACGTCTGCTTCTCGACTTTTCAGCAATTCGATTTTTCTGTTAAGAGTTTGTATATTTCCCTCCAAGTCTCTGATAGTGCTTAGCAGTTGATCCATGTGAATTCCTGCAAATATACCATGTAAATATAGTCAAATACAAATGTGACACTTGTTATTATCTGGACAAATTATTTTATGAGAACACGTTGATTTCTTTTCAATAAAAATTGAACTCTTGCAGAAACATTAAAAGAAGAAGTTAAAATTCTCTATATAACATTATTAAAATAATAATAATAAAAAAAAGTTCTATTAGGTAATATATTATTAAAATGTAGAAACTGGTTTATTAGGGATTTTCCTCAAAAATATAAAGAGTATCAGTATGTAGCCATCCTTCAGAAAAAAATGAGGAGAAAAGAAAAAGAAAAAGAAAAATTCATTATCATACGATAGAATTCGAAAGACTATAAAACTTGATGTAAACTCAATTATCACGACAAGGGAGGGAATATTTCTAACAACTGAAACTTTTTGATGAACTTGTTATGAATCAATCCGATATCAAGAATGTTTTGATATCACTTGTTGAGAAACCGGCCACATAAATAAAGTCGAAAATTATGGATAATATGAAATTTAATGGATCACACAACAATCAAGAAAATTGTGAAAGTAGAGAATTTATTATACCAAGAAACAACCAATTATTTTACAAGATTTGATCATCTCAATCTAATCCAAACAATTATCTTGTTTCTAATGTATACACAAAAATCTAATTGTTATAATCTCTCTTGAGTCTTTTCTTTCTCTTTTTTGTGTCTATACCTTTTGTGGTACTTATGGAAGCCACATCTCAAAAATTGTGGAGAACAAGATGAAGTAGAAGTCCAAAAGTCCAAACAAAACTAAAACTGCATAGAAATACGCCACCGGGGTGTTGGCGACGAGCATTTTGCCCAACAAGGGGAGCCGCCAAGCAAGCTGAATTTTTTTTTTGCTTTCCTTTACGTCTCCAAGGCATATTACTTCATCTCCAAGTCCTTAATTAAATCAAACTCCAAAAATCATGATATTTGACTCCTAATCAAATCGTACCAAGATTAAGAGGGTATTTGGTGTAAATTAAAATTAAGTTTTAAATGGATTATGATAGAAGTTTTTAAAATGTGTGGTTAAAAAGATGTAGGACCCATAAAAGATGTGGTTGATATTGATTGTTTGACTTTGACTTAAATTAAAATCAGATTAAAATTCAACCCAAATAGGCCCTAAACAAGCATCTTCCATACAACAAACTTCTAAATCACATAGAATTTTTGTCACAAAACCTAACAAACTCCACATTGACACAAATTTCATAACAAGGTATTAAATCTTCACTCTTCAAGTCATTCTCCAACTCTTCCACCATGTCCCAACCGAACACCCCATGCCCCTGCGGGTCACGCCATGTCCTTCCGGGCGTACTCAGCAACTGTGAACTATATCCAAACCCTGCATACTAACAGAACTACTTTACGTGCCATCCTTGCTTGAATCATCCCGTTCACTTCCAATTCCAGCCGAGTCAATAAACCTACTTGAACCACCACAAGCAATCCTAACTCCACCTGAGTTGTCAAACTGCTCAAATCACCATGAGCAACATGATCAACAAGGTCACAATCTGCTCTACCTGAGCTACTAGAAAGTTTCTCAATATTATTGTCCAAATCACCAAGAACAACCCGATCACAACCAACTTTACCCGAGTTACCGCTTACCAAACTATAAGTTGCAGCTGCTTCCTTCTTGATCGCCGAACCTTCCAACACATATAATCAGGACTTTCTCTGCCCCCTTAACACAACTCGGCACCATTACTTACTTTCAGAACTCAACATCCACCGGTATACCAGTATCCTTTTGAATCAATAACACTCAAAGAGATCAGATTTTTGTTTATACCTGGAACATGTCGAACCTGGCCAAGTGTTCCAACCGTCCCATTCACTATCTTGACTTTTACGTAACCAATCTCAACTATTCCATAAGGTTCATTTCTTCCCATCTTCAGGAACCCCTTGTAACTATTTCATATGAAGAAAACCAATCTCGATTTGAACACATATGAAAAGTGCAAGCTGAATCAAGAATCCATTCCTCGTCAGGTTTGGAGTCATCTTCAACAATCACCAACAATTATCCATCATTGTTCTCTTCTATAAGATTAACATTACCGGTATTTCTCATTGTTTATCCTGGTCTGTAGTAGCAAACCTCTTCTGTCACTCATAGCAATATCTCTTCATGTGCCCTTTGTTATTGCAATACCAACAAACTATACTGTTGTTGCTATCCTTGACGCTGCCACTTCTATGACTATCCGTCTTCGTTTCACGAACAACAAGACCCTCTTCATGAGCCTCGGAACCGAAGACTAGAAGCTTCATCTTCTCTTTAGATTAAAGTGCATCATAGACATCGTCAATTGTAAGAGTATCTTGACTATAGAGACTGATATCTCTAAAAGTCACATATGAAGGTGGCAACGAGTATAACAATATCAGCCGTAAATCCTCTTCATCATACTCAACCTCCATTGTTTCTTAATCAGCGACGATTTCTTTAAATATCAATAAATGACCTTCCAAAGATCCACCTTCCGTCAAACGATGAGAATACAAACGCTGTTTCAAGCGTAACTTACTCGTCAAGCTCTTTGTCATACAAAGCTGCTTCAACTTCAACCACAATGCAGCTGTACTTTTCTCCTTTACCATGACCTGGAGAATTTCATTAGAAAAATGAAGATGTATCTGAGATAGGGCTTTTCGATCATTCCGTTGTTTCTCCTCCATAGGCATTGTTGCAGACATTCTATCAATCCCCAATAAAGTATCATCAAGATCCAATTGAGCAAGATCGCTCGCATTTTGATTTGCCACAATGAAAATCTACTGTTGCGTTCCAAAAGCGAAATTTCAAATTTCAAAGTTGTCATCCCTGAACTATCGACCTTGTTCCACCCTTATTTTAATAATTAATTTAGACCTCTCAAGAAACCACAAAAAAATGTTGGCTCTGATACCACTTATTATGAATCAGCCTAATATCTAGAATGTTTTGAAGTCCAAAAGTCCGAACAAACCTAGGAAACCGGCCTGGCGTCGCAGCTCCAAAGCCCGTCGCTACAGCGCCGGGCATTTTGACGCTACATCGACAATGTAGCGACGGGCATTTTGACGCTGCATTGACAATTACTTCATCTCTAAGTCTTTAATTCAATAAAACTCCAAAAATCATAATATTTGATTCCTAATCAAATCGTACTAAGATTAAACAAGCTTCCTTCATGCAACAAATTTCTAAATCACATAGAATTTTTGCCACAAAACCTAACAAAGTTGTTGAATACAAACTCTCTCTTTAATATTCAATATTCAAGTTCTAAATTAAGGCTCAATTTGGGATTGATTTTAGAGTTCCAACTTCTTATTATCAAACAATCATAGTTATTTTAGATGTTTGTTAAATTTAGAAAAACTAATAATAATCTTCTTTATACATTAATTGTTTATAAAGGTTATACTGTATACGAAGATGGAACTTAACAAGAATTTATAAACAAAGAGTTGATCAAGTTGACCTACTTCCTCGAATGGATCCAAATCTTCTTCAGTTGAATTGAGAAGTATTCAATACACTAATACTGAGACGAGAAGAGTATGCATATGTAAGAAGAAAGAACCAAATTATCATATCATTGAAACTCAATCAACAAAATCACATTCATTTTTATAGAAAAAATGCGATGAAACTCTAATAGATGCAGGAGTAGATTAACATATATATTTACCTTGAATCGATAAAATCTTTGAGCAATTCTCTCAATAAAGTAAAAGAAGAGTAATTAATTAGATGAATTCATGGCAGAAAGCTGTGGGCTGGGGGAGAAGCATGTATGAAAATTTAAGAGTTTGTTTAAAAAAAAAAAAAAATCGATTAGGTGAGAGTCAGCTCAATAATGCAGAGAACGTTTACAAGTTAGCAGTTTTTTAATATTATTTTATCTATTCTTTTCTTCTACTTCACCATCTTGTCCTCCTACTGATGTTTTCTTCCATCCTTTCTTCTTTTTGTCCAAAACCATTTTCTTGTTTTACACTTCTACTCTAAATAATGGCATATTTTTAAAGCATTAAATGTCTAATATTAGATAGTACAATAGGAAATTATACCATATTCATACCAAAAAAAAAATAAAAATACTTATTTATCCCACCGTATTTTTGTACCTAAGGTTTTGATTTTATTTTTAATTGCAACACTTA
>CAIGRL010269679.1:0-10052 GCA_903798325.1 Fraxinus xanthoxyloides | reverse complement strand
TTTGACTTATATTTTTCGAATTGTGTTTATTTGATTGATTATTAGTATTGAATATTAGTAATATATTTTTCCTTTCGATTACTTGAATTAATTGTTTTTATTAAATACATTATAAAATTTTTAAACGTAATTATGCATTTTCTTGTAATAAACAAAACATTAATAAAATGACTCTTCGAAATCAAATAGATGAAAAAAATTAGCAAAATATTTATGAAAATATGCATTGTTTCATGTCAAGTATAAATTATTCAAAAATCAAGAACAAAGTATTCGATTTGAACAAGATTTGATTGTACCCCTTAACCTACAATGTACGTGTCTGCCTCTGTGTGTCCAGATAATGCATAGGTTTTCAGAAGCAAATTTTCAAAACTTGTGCACTATTTTTCCAAAAATCTAATTACTTGACCATTTTTAGGGAATCTAATTTGACAAATTCAAGACCAGAATTCGAGTTTATGATAAGNCTATTTTTCCAAAAATCTAATTACTTGACCATTTTTAGGGAATCTAATTTGACAAATTCAAGACCAGAATTCGAGTTTATGATAAGAGGTTAGAGTCTCTTCGACTGATATGTCTTCAAACGAGAATTTAACGGGCAGTTTTCCAAAATGTTTTCGTAAATTGTGGTAAAAGAACTCATATACGTTTAATATCCACGAATTTATCCGAAGTTGGAGTGCCTAAACTTAGTTAAAAAAACCACTATAAAGGGCCCATTTGCATGAAGATTACAAAAAACTAAGCCATCTTTATATTGGGAGAGTGCGAGGCAAAGAATCTTATAATTATCTTTGGCTCTACTCTCCCTTGCACCTATGTAAACTGGTGGCGAAATTATTCAAATAAATCGAGTGTGTGTACAATCTTTTTCATAATTTAATTGATGTAAAATATATCGACTGAATCTTTGCATTTTCCGAAAAAAACTTGTTGGACATTTTGGAGAAGTAAAAATGGTGAGCCAAGGTGAAGTTTTCAACTCTAAGATTACGGTTTACGTGTTGGCATGTTGGCTCCTTGCGGCCTTTGGAGGCCTAATGTTTGGCTATGACATTGGTATTTCAGGTGTGTTGATATATACATACTCATATATTCATTTATACAAAATTTTAGAATATAAATTCTGCACATTGAAGAAATAATGGGATTAATTTAACAAAAATCAATATTGTATCTGATAATTATTATAATTTTGAAATAGGTGGAGTTACTGGTATGGATGATTTTCTGATCAAGTTCTTCCCTAAAATTCATGAGAGAAAGCTTCATGCAGCAGAAAACAATTATTGTAAATATGATGACCAATTGCTACAGCTTTTTACATCTTCCTTGTACCTAGCTGCCCTTGTATCCAGCTTTGGCGCGTCAAAAGCGTGCAGTATTTTAGGACGCAAGCCCACTATTTTCATGGCTTCAGCGTTTTTTATTGCTGGTGCCGTGTTTAGTGCAGCTGCTGAGCAGAAATGGGTACTCATTCTAGGTAGAATTCTATTTGGGATTGGAGTAGGATTCGGAAATGAAGTATGTCCCATTGGCAATCTTAATCTATAAGATTTAGCTTCTTTTTCTGCATTTTTAAACTGCTTAGTATTCCTCAATCCACCTTATTCTACACGTTTCAAGATACTAATAATTAGTGCATTCTCCGAAAATTGCAGGCTGTTCCTTTATTTTTGACAGAAATTGCACCTGCACAGCATAGGGGGGCAGTAAACATTCTGTTCCAACTCTTTGTAACCATAGGAATTCTAGTTGCTAACCTGGTGAACTATGGAACATCTAACATGCATCCCAATGGATGGAGAGTATCACTAGGCCTGGCAGCAGTTCCTGCATTCATTTTACTTATAGGTTCTTTGATCATAACCGAAACTCCACCTAGCCTTGTTGAACGTGGCAAAGAAACTCAAGGAAAAGCAGCACTTAAGAAGATCAGGGGTGTTGACAATGTTGATGCAGAATTTCAGCAAATCATTCTAGCCTGCGAACAAGCCAAAAAAGTCCAGAAACCATTCAAGAAACTCTTCAAACGCGAAAGCATGCCCCCTCTAATCATTGCCATTTCTATGCAAGTCTTCCAGCAATTCACCGGGATTAATGCCATTATGTTTTATGCACCAGTCCTGTTCCAAACACTTGGATTCAAGAGTGATGCTTCGTTGTTGTCCTCGGTTATCACGGGTTTAGTGAATGTTGGCAGCACTTTTGTGTCAATTTTCGCTGTTGATAAGGCTGGAAGAAGGAAATTACTTCTGCAAGCTTGCGTTCAAATGTTAATCTCCCAGGTGCGTTAATATCCTGTACTTACACCTGAGACTATCTATTTCCTATGATTAACGTCAATAACAAAATAGGATCTGTTCATAATCAAATTATGGTTGGCTGTGTTTGATTCATTCTAGATATACGGAAAGATCCAAATCAACAAGATTCATACCAACTACCACAAGCCATATTACTTTAGTATATCCTTTCTTTTTCTCATCTGCCAAGATCACATCACTCTTATAAATTAAATCTTCTTCAAGTGCATGCAAAACATGTTTGAACCACTCAATTAATCCTTCCCTTAATTTATCTCGTCAATATTGTAATCATTTCCACTTGTTCGTTTATTTTTTTTAGATTAACACCCAATTAAAAAATGATTCAATCAAAGTGTAAGTAATCTTAACTATTGATTACAGCTTGCAATTGGATGGATTTTACATGTCCACTTGAAGGAAACAGGTTCACTCGACAGGACTCTTGCGGCCATTGTGGTGATACTAGTGTGCACATTTGTAATGTCCTTTGCATGGTCATGGGGTCCTCTTGGTTGGTTAATTCCAAGTGAAACCTTCCCAATGGAAACAAGAACAGCAGGATTTGCCTTTGCTGTGAGCTCAAACATGATTTTCACTTTCATCATTGCTCAGGCATTCCTGTCAATGCTATGCCACCTACAAGCATACATTTTCTTCTTCTTCTCTGCTTGGATTCTTGTAATGGGGATTTTTGTTGTATTCCTATTGCCGGAGACCAAGGGTGTCCCAATCAACTCTATGGTTGAAACAGTATGGAAGCAGCATCCAGTGTGGAAGAAATTCTTCGAGGATGAAGCTCCCAAGAATCATGAGATAGCCTGAACATACATACATATACATTCATTCCAAAATAATTTTTTTTCAAATCAAATCTTTTTACCGTCTTTGCTTTATATTGCAATGGGTAACATTGAATTATAAGTCTTGTGGTACATCGATTGTGTTATATGTATATAATAACTTACGTAATAATTTATCAATATATAATGTCGCGAGATTTAATTGAATCAACATCTCATCAATCAAATAACTTACTTACAATTTGACACCTTATCATTATGTAAAATATTATGTACAAGAAATATTTTCCTAAAAATGATAACCGCAACACTAAAAGAAAAAAAAATGCTTTTAGTGACCACATTTAGTGTAGTCAAAGGTTAAAACAACAATTCTTAAATAACTACTAAATTACTAACTATTCATGCAAAATCCACAAGCGTACGGGGATCGTTGACAAATAATAGAATTGATGAGTAAAGAGATATCGTCCCACATGGAATAAATTCAATCCAAATTTACTGATTTTTTATGAGATTCAAATTGTGTAAACAAAAGAAAGTTTGATTTTATTTTATGTTTAATTAATTTAAGAAAGCTGTAAAAATGTGATTTTTATCTATTTAATAACGATTGTATTGGATCTTGAATCCGCCAATCTATTTCAATTCTTGATTTGTAATCTAGTTCCATTCATGCGTTATTGACAATCGATAAAATTATGATATATAATTTTCTTTTTCAAGATGAATTAAATCTATCCTAACCACGACCAGAATCTATTCCTAACCCGAATTTGAAAGATTAGAAAGCATTAAAGTTTAGATTATCTATATAATTGCACATGTGATAAATGTTACTCATAACATGTATTGCACATATGTTAATTTTGTCGCTTTCTAAAGTTATTGTGAATCTTCCAACACTATAATAAGTACATAATTATCTAATTGGTGATCAATCAATTAAATAATGTAATAAGTATACAAAATTAATCAAGAAACGTAAGAAATAAACTAAACTACTAGTCTTGAATTAAAACAAATAAACAAATAGGGTTCATCTTCATCCAATACAAAGACAGATCTAGCATAGCATGTTAATATAGAAATTACGAAAAGAATAATAGAAAAATATCACCCGAATCATTAAAATAAATCAAAAGAAGTTGATCTTCAAACCCAATGTTGAATTCTTCAAAATCTTGATGTAATTGACTTTCAATTCCTTGATATGACTTTATCTCCTCTCCCAAAATATAGTAATTGTTCAATTTTTCTTGATGAATTTAATAATACTATTGTGTATGAAGAGGTAAGAGAGAGTTTTTCAATGTGTATCCCTTGTTCTCTATTTACAAAAGCCAGAATATAGGTCAAAATCGTATTCAATTTGGTTTTCAAAAGAGTTCGAATCGCGAAAGGACACTAAAGATTCGTCTATGAAAAATACTCGTGCGCACGCATTGGTATAACTATCGCGTGCGCACCATAGATTGAAAAGGCTCTCGGGTTGGGGAAAATAAGGTGTCGCGCACACTCCATGAATTGCCCCATGCACGCAGGTTTGTCCCTAGCAATTTTCGATATTTTAGTTATAACTTTCTCTACATTTATCCGATTGAGTTGATTCAAAATGTTTTGGAGATTTAATTCAAAGAGCTACAATTCTTCTAGAATACAATTTTTCCATATCGAACGTTTGCTATCCAAAAAAAGGGTCTCAAATTGAGGTTGAAAACCCATAGCATAATTTCTTCTGCTGTAAATTGATTTGTGAAAATATGTATACTATATTTCACTCATTTGACCTCCAATTGCATCCAGTTGATCTTATATGATCTTCAATCATCGTCTTGCGCTCTAAATCAACTATTGGATGCACACTTTGATCTACAAACTTTGAATTTCTTTTGTTTTCGCACGTTTTTCATTCATTTTTTCAAATCCACCAATTTGCATTCAGTTCAACCTAACAAACATAATTAACACAAAATTAAGCTATAACTCATCCAAATCACTAATAAATACTCTAATTTAATGACCTAAATAAGTGTACAAAATACACTTGTCACTAACTAAAGTGATTAAATTTTAATGCCTTCAATAAATCATTTAATAAATAAATATTAATATGTAATATTCCAACTGGTAAAATTATTACATTTATAAACAGTATTGTTTGAGAAATTTCTATAGTTCAAATAAATATTTCACACATATTATTCGAATACTTGTGTGAGATAAAAATGAGTTGTTCAATAGAGTAATGTTATGTAGCTCCATTTGAGTTACAATCACAGTTTAGATGATGTTAGATGAAATGTTAAATTAAATGACTTATTTAATTTCACTTATCATTAAATATCACGTTAACGGCACCAATAAATCACTAATTTGATCAACATATTACTTACGTCCCTCTAAACATATACTAGAGATTATATTAAGCATAGAGATGATTGATTTTTCAATTGTAACACATTTACATCTTAGTTATGAAAATAATAGGTTGTCTAATATATTAAATTTCAACAAAAATTTTTGAACTATTCGAAGATAGTACTTAATTCAATTAATATACACGTACGTATAAGGCAATTTTATTATACTTGGTTCATCGTGCTCAACCCGATAGGAGCGGTCAATCAATATCCTTACACTTTTTTGTGAAACTTTCGCATTTTTCCATCGATGTCCTAAGCATTCTAATCTTTAAACGTTGAGGTGTTGTCGATATGGAATTTGAGAATGCCACAACTCTTTAATTCTTTCACAAAATACACAATTAATTGAAATTAAATGATTTTTCAAAAAAAAAAAATATTTTATGTTTTATTTAGAATAATGGAAATTATTGTTATCGAAACATGTATTTATTCTACACATTTTCCATTAATTGATTTCTTAAAGACTTTGATTAACAGTAATTAGATTAAAAGTTCAATACATGATCATCAAACTAAAAAACACCCCGGAAAGTTCAATATATGTTGCAATATAAATAAAATAGAGCATGTAATTCAAAAATTAACAAAGAAAACCATGTTGGAACATGTCATCTCACCATCTCGGAAAAAAGAAAAATTCATCCTCCAAATCTCGCTTTCGCCCCAAGGTTTCGGACTTCAGCGGCAGGTAGGGACGGAGCTAGCACCCAATGAACCCCTATGATTGTTCGTACTAGCTCCACTGGAATTTATTTCACCTTATATTGGCCCGTGCTCATTTGGATTCCTAGATCCATCACCGTGGCCAACAATCACTTTAACCATGCCGATCTCTTCTACTTCCCTACCCCAACTAAGACTACAGATATTCAACCACGCTTATATGTAGATGTCACAATCTTCATGCAAACCGGGGTGTTGACAACCTCTCGCCTCTCGGGGTCAATGGCACCACACGTTTCACCCACTAATTTCGACACATTTTATTCAAGCATTCTTTCGGTCTGTTTACTCCAAAAAGTGTAGGATTATTCCTCTGCAAATCAAAGTGTATTCAAAAATAAATAAAAAATAAACCTAGATGCTTTGCACGCAGCATAAAAAACTCCCATAAATAAACTGTCAACAGTTGCACGAAACTGACAATTATATGCCGAGATTGTTTTTATGATGGTGTCCAGCTGAATTGCAATTTAAGAATATGTACCTTGTATTTCTGTAAAGTTAACTCAGGATCTACTATCAATCTCATAGCCGACTTGGAGTAGGTACGGATATTTATAATCTTTACTCATGATGCAGTATGCAGGAATATTAGGTTGAGACGTTGTGTTTACATTTTCGAAATGTACAAGTGAGACCACTAGGTATGTGGAAAATGTGAAACTTTATTGAATACAAAATTGGGGTTCCATAGTTGTCGAAATTTTAGGTAATATTCCATCCGAAATCAATGAGTTCAAAATCCCGACATTCTTTGGGAATTAACGAGTTTCTATGCCTACTTCTTAGCATCAATGAGTAAATCAACGTGAACTATAAATTTATTTGTCACGTATTCATACGTTCTTTCTTACATCACCTTCTCCACTGTATTGTTGAAACCTTCACATATAATATAACTAATTTCCTTGGTAAAATATAACGTCTATATGCTTGCAGGCGCCAGGCTGCAACTATCAGTAATTCAATGAGAATGACAGTTATATGCAAAGAGAACTAAAGATGGTTCCCTAGTGGAGATGTGATTCATTGAACCATTAATTGTCTTTGGGACTTATAATTAATGTTATCCCATACTTTAACAATGAAAAGGGTAGTTTACAATCTTTACTTTTCGATTATATTTTGCAATATACATGTTACCAAACATGAAGTATCAGCCATTGAATTACATGTAGGTAATTGGGATCCCATCCAAAAGTTTAAATTATTAGGTGAAGTAGCTCAAATTTTTATTAGTACGTCATTTACTCAACATCTAACTAGTGTGGGAATTTTTGTTTGCACTTTCCCAATATGAAATTGACAGTCACATGCAAGGATGATATTCGATGGTGTCCAATTGAGATGCGATCCAAAGAATATATGCAGTCTTTCCATAAAGATAACCTAGGACCTTAATCTCAACTTGTTATTTTTTAATGTTTTGTGGGCTTGATGCATGAATGTCGTCCAACCCACTTTCCAACAGAAGACCATTTGGTTAGTGACTTAAGTCACGTCATCTATGGTAGGGAATGCCAAATGAGACAAGTGTTTTAAAATTCCGATCAATCGGAAAACTCGAGACCAAAATCGGTCTGATTAATCTTATAAAACCTTTGATTAAAAATCATCCCAAAACCTGTTAAATTAACTTGCTTTTGGAAAACCCATACCAATTTAATGTATATTTTATAAAACTTTTAAATGATTTTTTATTTTTTTGGAAATGTATATTTTTTAAAAACCACCAATTCGATCTCAATTCAACCCCGATTCAACCTTTTATCCGTGTACTCTTTCTCTTTTCCGGATCGAAGATCGGATCTTTAAAAGTTTGGGTGAGAGTCATGAGACTGCAGGAGTTCCAGTTTAAAGATATGAAATTCTATTAGAAAATTGTGATTGATGCAACATTAATACCGTCATTCTCTTTGTGACTCAACATAGGGAAGTTAATACAAATTCTTTGTATCTGTTGGAACGCTGAAGCATGTTCATGTATAAAAGGGTCGGGAAACTCCCTATTGCACCTCTACTGCTCAAATCATGCTTGTGCGAAATTATTAAATTCTGGAGCGTGTATTTGAAATGTAAATTGTAGTTTGCTCGAAGAGACTATAATAATTTTACTACGAAACTCTAATATCGAGATTTGGTCCATGTAATTTTCATTCACAACACTTTCTTAATTTCTCTCATATTTATCAAATTGCCAAGAAGAAACTTATTTGAAGCAAAATATTAGTAAAAACTACGAGTAAATAAACCAGATTTAAAAAAAAAATGTATCTGCACAACTTTCTTAGAATTTTCTATTTTATATGAAGAACTTGCTTATAATAGAAAGGGATTGACGGCACGAACATGGTGGTCAAAAATTATGCCCTTGTAAGCAGTATGAACTGGATTTTAAATAAAGCTAATAAAAATGCCAACTTTCTAAATCCAATCAGAGGACAAGGGAAAAGCTGAGAAATTCTAAGTTGAACTAATATTCTTGAATGGAGTTGCTTTAATTACTTTAAACAAACTTACTTAACTAAAGATGGATTCTGATGCATAAGCATTAGAAATCTTAAGTTGACATTACTGTTCTAGAAATTAAATCTTTCAAATGAATTCAATTCCAGTGCTAATCTGAGTGTATTCTGCCGTATGTGGTATCTAATTCTCCAAGTCTTGTTCTAAATAAAATTAAAATCGACCAATATTTAAATCTTCTTCGTCACTCAGTTGACAATCTTTAATGGAAAAGTGGTGATGCAAAAACTGGCACACTCTACCTCCGAAGCTCAGCATTTAGTATTTAATTCAAGAAAATCAAACCCACACAAATGGTTTTTGATGCAAAGTAATGTCCTCTAGCTTTTAGTGGGCTGACCTAATGTATACCTAGTCTTGCTATAAAATAAGAATTTTTACATGCATAAAGCATGGAAAAGCATGCTCGTTTAGAGTCCCCAAAGGTTAATGAACTTATTTATTGTGTATTTAATGGCCTGCACTTCTTTAGGACCACATTTTTTCATTGAGCTCTACTAGAAAAAACGAATATCAGCTTCTGTCATATATTTCGCGACGAAAATTTGGAATCAACTTCTAATTAGCGACGGATAATTGTTCTCGTATATAACAGTGTCACATTACGATAGGTCTGTCATTTTTATTAGTGTAATTAGCTGTCTATATTTTACTCTTGTCGTTGTCACATACGTAATCACTATTCCTAGCTGTTGTCTAGTGAAAAAGTTGCATAATGATCAAGCAATTTCTTTCAATTACAATAGTTTAATATAAAAGATGAAACCCATAGCTAAGATGACTTCATCAATTCCACAATTATTCCTCAGAGTCTGTAACCTTATCTCCAATACACTTCAACTTGAATAATAACACCAAGTATATGCTTTCCTTATAACTCTGATCCATGGATAGTGAAGTTATATATGTTAAGAAATATAGGGTTATTTTGTTTTTATTGTTTATTAAGGGTAGAATAGTCTTTTTAGTTTTTTTTATTTAGCCTATAAACAATCTCTTTATATTTAGGTTAAAACTTACTTTTTTTTTTTACTCAATTTTCATTATGCAAAATCAATAAAACTCTAACATCCTCTTTTTCTTTATTTTCTTTGGATTATTTAACATTGTATCAGAGCTAAGTTTCATGGAACGAGACATAATCTCAAACATAGCTTTCGCGAGGATTTTCTTTCAGTTTCTGTAATCTAATATTTCATTTTCTTTTCTTTTGCGATCTGTTTTACCTTGTTTTCTTATTATGGCTACTGAAAGAGACG
>CAIGRL010269642.1:0-12571 GCA_903798325.1 Fraxinus xanthoxyloides | reverse complement strand
CTCGTAGATACTCTTCTACATGAGGGGCAAGAGGTGCTGCTCCAGACAAAATAAGTCGTACATTGCCCCCTAACCCCTGTTTTACCTAAAAGAGTACGCAAAAGAAATGCCAGTTATGTTTTACGTGGAAGAATATAAACAAAGGCATAGCAGGTCCATACAGCATATATTCACTACCTTGCTGAAAACAATTTTGTCACAGAGTGGAGCAGCTTTAGAATGTTTCAGTCCGTTCCTCATATTACGTAACTTGCTGCATAAATTTTAACATGCATATTAGAACAATAGAAAACACAAATGGTTTAAGGATTCAAGAAATAGCCAAACATTTCAAGTTGAAATAGACTGACAGGATATTAAATAGAGTGACAAAATAGTCAGAAGTATCAAAATATATAAAAAATAATAATTTGCAGCCCAACTTAATAACAGCCCAATCCACACAAATTAATTTGCAGCCCAACTGAACAAGCCCAAAGGTGCAGCCCAGGTCAGTCAAGTAAATGTCAGCCCAAATTAATAAGCCCAAATGAAATCCAGGCAGACCCACTCCAACACAAATCCACGGCAACACACGCCCACTTCAACACAAGCCCAAAATTCCTCAATCTGGAAGACGACACAGAGGACGCGAACTCCAGAACGAGCGCACAAAAGTAGTCGACCGGAACCCGCTCGAAATTGCTTCGAGCCTACACTCAGGACGCAGGACTTGCGTCAATTACGCACGGAATACGCCGGAAAAGGGATGGCGACGCTGACCCAAGAACCCACTCAACGGACTGGCCATGAATCGCTCGAAGTTACGTCAAGCCCTACGCACAAATGGCGTCGACAACTCACTGGAACACCCGTACAGAGATGCCGGAGAAGAACACTCAAGAAAATTGAAGATTCAGCAATTCCTCGAGGTAGGCTCTGATACCATATCAAAATTAAGCTGAATGCCATTAGCGTTTGAAGATCTTTTCATTAAATAGATTTGTTTACAGTCTAAATATGGTAACACAACTAATTACAATAATTTACAATCAATTACGTAATCTCCGTAATCTTGCCAATCTTCAATCATATTAACAAGAAGTAGCATTGAGCACCACTTTGACAATTTACTTTGGCTTGATTTGCACAAGAAGCCAGCAATCAGTTCCTTTGGTAAGGGCAACTCAAGATATATAGGAATTCAAGTTCAATTTAAACTTCCACTTATGTCTTCCTCCATCAAGAACAAAGGAAAGCTAAAACAGAACTTACTAAGAGTATGCAAAATTAAACAATGTTTGTCTAATGAAACCCCCAGCAGCAATCTTCTGTTGCAAACCTGAAATGAGCACAGAAATCAAGGACAACAAAATGCACTATCAGTCCAAAGAGAGAAATTTTATGACTGCTTTGGAGAATAAACAAGCAGAAAGTTGCCTGTCAATCCCAGAATACATGAATTTTCCATTCCAGATTTTAAAATGTCATATGCGGCTATTTTATTAGTTCCATTACTAATACCTAACAATTCAATTGACGACAAGCTATGTGGTACGGACACTTCAACTAGGGTAACGTCTTAGACGTGTCGGACACTCTGCCATGGTCATTTTTTTTCTTTATCAAAAATTATATATTTTAACTCAAAGTTATTATTAAATAACAAATAGGTACGCATATTTAAAAACATTTAGATAAGAAAAATTAATAAATACAAAACTAAATTTATACTATATAAATGAAGAATTTTAAAGAATTTAATTAACGTGTTGACGACGTCAGTATTTTTCTGAAAAATTGCATGACGGCGTATCGGTGCTTCATAGATGACAAGTGACTTATTTGCATGAGGATGGACTACTGGATTGAACTAATATAGGTCAGAAACTGGATTTCATTGTCACAGCAGGTTATCTACACTTAAAACGGTGAAGAAGCAATATCGTCATCTAATATCAGTACTGTAATTTTCAACATTCCACAACTGTGTACCAAAATATAAATATCTACAAATTAATAATATTGTTATAAATCTGGATGAGTAAAACAAACCTGAATAAATTCTATCTAATACCCGAGGAACGGCGCATAAAATAGTAGGTTTTAGCTCTCCAATGTCTTCAACCAATAACTTAACATCCTGCAGATAAGTTAAATGATTAAATTTACATAAGCTCCAGTATGACTAGAAAAATAAATGTAGCATTCTTACCCCACGCCAAAATCCTATTGAGGCCCCATGATTGATAAAACACTCTTCGATCACCCGATCAAAGATATGTGCCAAGGGAAGATATGATAGATATACATCATTGACAGTCAACTGAAAGATAAAAAAGTAAGAAGTTGAAACTCGTACTCAAATAATTTGAAATAATCAATTAATTGCTGCTTCAATGTTTTGACTGAAATTGGAAGAAACATTTGAGCCCGGTATTTAAGGGGAAATAGGTTTTGTAATAGTGATTTTTTTGGAGAATGTGTGGTTATATGTAGGAAAAAATTTGGGTTTACATGTAAAAATTTTATTAGGAGAATGTGTAGTTGAAAATGAATTAGGGGAAAATGAATATTTATAAAATGGGGCTCAAATAGGGGCTATATCTTATTCATCAATTTAATCCACAACAATGTGCCGAAAGTAAATATTTGATAGTTACCGATTCTTCCACACTCCCTAGAAGGCGCTTTACTCCAGCTATTAGTGTAACAATACTATTATTTGAAATCATGACGCCCTTGGGATCCCCGGTGGTTCCACTAGTATACATAATTGTACAAATGTCACTTTTCTTTTTCACTGGTAGGTCAAACTGTTTATTATCTCCCTGCAAATTGACAGAGGTGACATAATTAGGTCAAGCAAGAGGTAAGCAACCCACACTAACTAGAAGAGAAAAATGACACAAGTAAAAAACTAGAAGAGAAGGAAAAGACTATATTCAATCTTATTGGATCAACCAACATTAGATTGTATCATTAAATTAACGTCTACCAACAATGCGGTATACACAATATTCCTTTATACACGTACTATCATTCAGAAAAGAAAGTTATATATTTCACAAATGCAAGAGATGCTACCAGGAGAAAGATTGTATTTGCTTGTTGTGAATGGTTCATGAAATAAACCCAAGCAATCAAGATATGGCAGCAACTACACAGCATAGATAAATTGGATTTCATTTTCACCACTTCCCTGCATTCTCATCCCACACCAAAAAAATGAAAATTATCCTCCCTGCATAAGTTGCAATTTGCAGTTGCACATACATCTTCAGTAAATTGCTTTATAGTCCCCGTGTTTTATATCTAGGAAGAACTCCCCAAAGGACGTAAAAAATTAGAAAAGAAAATGAAGACAGCCTTCAAAGGCAGCACTTCACAAGTTAGCCATTTTCTCCCAAGTCCCAACACAAATTTTACTCGACTCCACCAATCCAAGTATCGTAAATATTATTGGTTTGACTTAACAGCTACTGTTGAAATGGAAGAGAAATGAGTTAGATATTTACAGCAAGCACGTGAAACTGTGTGTTTTTCAGATAGAAGGTAATTTATGAATTACAAATTTAGATTGGCAAATAACACAGATCGTCAACACTTCAGTTTTTTTCTTTTCTAATGACTATAAAAAATCATCAAGGACCTACAAAATTCAGATCCAAATAACAATGTTGTTCGCCTGCCCAGTTTACCGGGCTATGTATTAAGTGCTTAAATTTATCCATGTCAAGCTTAGGAGGAAATTGTCCAATATGGCATATATAAACACATAAAATATGCATGATGGACAATAAAGTAACCTTTTCAATCATTCTGCTAACAACAATTCTTCATGCTGGAAGTAGGACAGAACTGGACTTCAATCACATAGTGATCAATCAAATTTTCCAATGGCTTCTTCAGAGGAGAATATAGAAATAAGAACTTTGTAATGGATCCCCAAGAAAAGGACCAAGTATATATATAACCCATGTACACGAAGGTAAGAAAAGATCTTTGATAAGCATTGCACATACAGTTGCAGCTCCTAAGCTACAGCAACATGCTTCAGGATTCATAAGTGATATATAGTAAAGAATTCAAAATACAACAATCAAAGTTCTCTTTTGTTTAGCAGGTTGAAAAATGAGAAGGAAAATACAGTCTCATTCATGCATTATTGACATTTTTCTGGTGCATAAACAAGGTTTAACACGCCAAGTAAATACGATATTATAATCTTACCAATCAAAGTCGACGGAGATTGCTAATATCTTCAAAACAGAATCCATAACAGCTCAAGCAAGCCTCTAATGTAATGACCTGGCCTTCATGCCCAAATCATTAACTTACACCACTATGGGAAAGTCTAAGACCATTTACCCTCACAATTTTTGTCACGTTCCCAACATTCGAACACATGACCTCCCCTTAAGAGAGACTTGAGTTTAATCTTAGTACCAATTGAGCAAGTTGTTCAACCAGGACTTGCCCAATTGGTACCGGTATTCAACTTAAATCTCTCTTAAGGGGAGGACATGCGTTCGCATATTGGGGAACACAACAGAAACCGTGAACGACAAATGGGTAGATGCCCTCTCAAAGTGAACACTACGTAAAAGAACGATCGGACACAAGGCCTAAATCGTTACGTCTAACTACTGGTATGAGAGCCAGACACGAGCCAAACATTCAACGCATAATGCCTTATTTTAACCAAAATTCCCCCAAGACACTACAAAATAATGAAGCAAAATTATTTAACTTCAGTGGCATGTAATATAAAAAAGAAGCAAAAAAAAAACTTCTGCAAATTTCTTAAGTTATAGGTGAGACTCTCTCTCTAAATTCGGCTCATATAGTTTATATCCCTATTCTCCAACAATTTCATATTCTATCCTCACCTATTTGACATCTTGTATGCAAGGTATATTAACTTTACACTTGTATATCAACCTATTATTTCAAGGATTTTCTTGTAAGTGTCACTAAAATTTAAGCTCCAATGCTAGATCTATTATCCTAGACTAACTACTTTACCCATCTATGTCCATTAGATTGTAGAAACCTTTACTTACATTTCAACAACTTAGGCCCCAAAGTTCGTGATGCTTATGGATGAAAAGAATTTAGGACAAAATGACTTTGATACTCATCATGGCCATATTTCTAAGCAATAAATAGGGGCAATGGGAGGTGCAAACTGGACATGACCTAATGTTCAACCTCGTAAACAAAGTAGTTACCTTAAGTTCGAAATGAAAGCCATATGGTAGTTAGCTGAGAAGTTTTCCCACTATACGTAGCAATGAGTGAAACAACCAAGAAAGAAATAAAAGGTTGAAATCAAAAGGCTTACCAATAACAAAAATTCATCCCAAGAATATATAGCAATGCCAAATTTTTCAACTTCTTCCCTCTGTTGAGAAGTGACTTTCCCAAAGCTCACAATAGCTGAAACAAAAAAATAAATAAAAGAAATTTTATTATCACATTTTTTTGCATTTAAATACATGAAAAGAAACAGAAATCTGGCATTGTCGGTGACTTACTTCTTAAGTATTTTGTTGCACTGGGAAGGGTTTTGACCAGCTGCAGGGCAAAAAGTAGATGAAATTTAGCAAAATGTGAACAAATTCAAAACTTGATACCTTAAATATTGTTTTAAATACACAGAAAAATGTCGAAACTATTGCAGCCATAAAAAGCCAGACAATTAATTGTTTATGTAGCTATCACTAAAAACAGATAAAAGTGAAAACCATGAGTAGATAATTAAAATAAAATGGGAACCATAAATAAAAACCAAACAGAAAAATTCATTGTGCAATCAAATTCCTAAAACTTGGCAACTGTACCTCGGGAATCTTCTTCTCTTCTACAAAAGCAAGTGTAACCTCCGCATGGCAAATAATGAACTCAATTGCACCAGCACCTAAGCCATATACAATAAACAATTTATTCTCATTGGGATCTATATGGACATGGATAGTCTTTGTACATAAGAAATGGTCAAAATCCAGAACCAATAAAAACCTATTGTCTTGGCCCTCTTGGGTGATAACATTACAAAGGCAACCTCACTAAAGACAAAAGCCTATTAGTCCTGTGATATGTCAGAGGTACATATCAACTGATTATAAGTGCGTAAATATACAGATGCATGCAACAGAAAGGATGATCCATACCTAAGGTGTCATATAAGGGAACACAATAAAGCCCATGAGCATTACATGCCTGCATTAATTTGTTGGTGTTAGAAAAATTGCAGCAAATTCTATACAAGATATTCACATCGACAATTTCATTGACATCTATGGCAGAAAAAGTTACCACAAAATCAAGAAATTCAGAGAGGGGAAGAAGACAGAAAGAAAAATAGAAGCAGAGAAATGGAATAAGAGAACATATATGCACATATTTTATTTCCTCCTCCATGTAAAAGAAAATCTTGACATATATACATGTCTGCTTTAGAGTTCCTTGTGTAGTGCATCAGTTACATAGAATTTACAATACACGGAAAGAACAGAAGGATAAAGGAGAAATGAAAATGGGTAACAAGTGTATGGAGCTAATAAATCCACAAAAGACGCGAGCTTTATGAAAAATTAACAAAGGAAATCATAATCTGAGGAAATGAAAAATTTAAGAAAATAATAAAGAACAGGAGATTTATCGATATTCTATTTGGAATAGATCAAGAATCGCCCCCAAATTGATTGGTAAACAACATGAATTGACATTATACAATGATCCTGAGGGACGATTTCAAAACCTCCCTTAGGTGCCATTTTGAGTGATAAAATAGCTCGGATCTATATGTGGTTAACTAACCAATGTAAAATAAATGGGCAGAAGCAATAACAATCTTCTGTATTTCTGTGAACATTCCATAACTTAGTTGATGTAAATAAGAGATCAATGCATGTGATACCAAATACAAGCCAGTTTACAGATATTCAGATAATATATTTTAAAAAAACAAGAAAATAAAAGTAAGATCGTAAGAGAAAAACTGAAAACTATGAGAAGACATGATTGGATAGTTATTAGAATTAGTTCATGTGACCCATAAAATAACAAGGACCTTAAGGAATAAGGAGGTTATTCCTTGCACAATTGATTATAACACGTTTTCCCTGTCATGATGATACTTATAACATGATGCATACATGTGCACACATTCAGAGAAAGGAGACGAGCAGAAACAGTAAAAAGAGAGTACCTCCATACTCATAATCCACTCTGGGCAATTAGCGCCGTAAATACCACATCGGCCTCCCTATAATTATTATTAAATTGAACAGAGTGAGATATTAAGTTTTTTGCATTTCAATTAGTATTTTAAAGAAGATTGAACCTAATTAAGTACCCAGAACACAATGTCACGCCTCAGAAATCTAACAAACATTTGCAAAATAAATACCTATTTTAATGACCCATAAGCGCAGTTAACAAACCATGCTTTGTTTGGCAAATTAAGTACCAAGTTATGACATTGAAAGCAAGAAAGAAAGTGAACCCAACGTAGCTGGTTGTCCACAAGGTAACTCTGAAATAACTTTTTAATGGTAGGTACTTCAAAAGAACTTGAGTACAGGAAAGCATTTTAAGGAGACTAAGTCTTCGTGCTGTTTGAAACAGGTAAAACTAGCTTGATAATATGTATGACAGAAGGACTGACGTATAATGGCATTAGAACAGGAAAACCCCAGAAGAAGAAGATCAACAGTGGCTATTTAATTCACACGAAGCATCCCAAGTCTTTTTATATTTTCTTTTGTGCTGCGTAATTTGTAGATGGAACCAAATGGGTTGATCATCTATTTTTACACTGTGAAGTTGCAAGGATGCTACAGGGAAGATTATTGCATGAAGAAGACTTAGCTTCATTTATTTTTATTCCTCTAAACGTCAATTGGTTTCTGTTTGGGAAGAAAGGCATAGTACGTGGCTGTCCTTTGGGGTGATATAGACAGAAAGCAATTGCAGAATTTTGAAAGAGAGAAGCAAGTTATTTTTGAGTTATGGGAATAGACAAAATTCTTGGCATAGTCACTTATGGGCCTCGACATCTAAGGCATTTGTTCTCAGTTGGAAAGAATTCTTCCTGATTTCAAAGCGCATCTAATCCCACCATGAATAATAAATATAGCCTTTTCAATAATAGAATTTCATTTCTTATCAAACACAGAAGACAGACTAGAAAGCAGCTATGAGAAAAATTTTGAGACACGCTAGATTATGACTTACTTCCTCAATGCCGCAGCTGCGAACGGAGTTCCCAACTTTGACCACTAAGTCATATACCTCTTTGTAAGTCATCCATACATATTTACCGGGCTGTAAGTGATAGCAACAACCCCAAGAATTAGGTGTAATACAAAAAAACCACAAACTATAAACTAAGTCTAATTTCCAATAATTGGGGGGTTGCTACATGAATCCTTTCTTGCCAGTCCGCATCAAGTGAAAGGGGGGAAATTAGTAGGAAGTCAATGTTACAAGCATGGATGCATAAATTGCTTCTATCATGCAATCTACCTTTCCATCAACGAATTCACGACGACCAAGCATTCTGTTATTTGGATATTTCTCTACTGACAAACTGTGACAGCAAAAAGTTCAGTTCAATCTATGTTCAACATAAAGAGTGAAATGAAAAGCAAAGAAGAAGTATAATTTGCAGTACATTTATGCAATCATACTATCAAGTCAACTATTGGAACTAACTCAAGCAAGCAAATGAATCCTTCGTTTCTTTGACTTGCTGATGCAATAATGCATAAACTAGGGCACTAACACATAGAGGAATAAAAGCATACACCGATTATTCCAGCAATTCTTAGGAAAATAGAAATAGGAAAGTATATACACTTTGGCTTGGTAGCTCATCACTGATATGAATTTGATTTAATGGTTCAGATCAAAGGTAGCCACTTGAGGCTATGGTGAAAAGTTACCACTGTTGCTCTCCTAGCATAAATGGCGTGACATATATGTGCATCAAAATCATCAAACTGGGGTATATCCTTATTTGTGCAGTGAAGATCATTGCTTTCATGCTAAAAACTTCCATATTTATCAAAGTCGCTTGTCCAAACCACAATTTCTTTGTTGCTACAACACACACACACACACACACATACATATATATGCGCATCAAATTGTGGTATATCCATATTGTGTAGTCAAGATCATTGCTTTCATGCTAAAAACTTCCATATCCATGTCAACTGTCAAAACCTCAATTTCATTTGTTTCTACAACACAGTTAACATATATATTGCATCAAATTCATCAAAGTGTGGTATATCCATATTTATGCAGTCAAGATTGTAGCTTTCAAGTTGAAAGCTTCCATAACTCCATCAAACTCAACAGTCTAAAATCACAATTTATTTTGTTTCTACAGCAGAAACTTCAGTTTTGAGTGACGCAGCGCATAAAGACAAACTTAACCACTAGCAACCAGTAGTAACTCAGATCTTTTTGTCAAGTCTGTGCAAAATCACTTGCAAAATTCCATATTTCACACATCAAATCCTTGACCTTACATAAAATTCAAACCTGCAATTAGACCTAATAACGAAAAAAAAAAAATTTAAAAAAAATCGTTAACAGATTCAACTCAACACATCAAAATACCTCTCCACAATTAAACTTCGAATCCAAAACATCAAAATACGAAAATGAATTAATGAATGTTGAATAAATAAATCTCCAGATCACTTTTCTAGAAAAAATCGAGAACACAAAACGTCAAAAAATAACCGGAAAATATCCCAGCAGCTGTCAAGTCCTGGAATCGGGTCCGGAAATCCATCCTTAGCAAAAACACTCCGATAAACTGGTCCCATCGGTGGCCTAGCTTGCTTTGCTGGTTCCACTTCAACTATAAAATTCTTCCCCGGCATTTTCGATTGTTGTTTCCCGCTTTACAAAAAGAATGTATATATATGAATCTCTGTATGTGTAGACTTGAACGAGAACGAGATTTGATTGAAAGGAGAATCAGGCAGGAGCCCAGCCAGTATTATGTAGGGAGAAGAAATCGCCAGCGCAGGCAGTATTTGACTTGAAGAGAAAAGTACATACAATACAATTGCATATGTACTTACTTTTGCTCGAGGTCCCTTAACTTAAATATTTGTTTCGTGTTAGTCTTCAAACTTTAATTAATTTCAAAAAAGCCAGTTAACTTACAACTTTTGTTTCAATTTACGACTCTCTTATTAAAGAAAGTGCCAAACAGACTTACCTCTACAAACTACTACATTTCTTATAGACTGAAAGCTAGTTATAGTAACAGACTATCTTGCTCTTCAAAATGAATGCAAGATGTTAATTGAATTTTTCCTTTTTTTGCGTGGTCGAAAATTAGATTTTTAATAATAATTGATGAAAAATATAGTTAAAAAATTGGTAGTGAGTCTTGTGAAATGTGCGATTAAAATTAATTATTAACTTTCACTTAGTTTTTGAACAAATTTTAATCTATACAAAATAGGAACAAATATTCTTTTTCTAGAAGTTCTTTTCCAGTCTAAATGTTTTATCTTTTTTATGGATAAACTGAAAATGAGTTCGGAATTTAAATCAAAACAAGTCAAGGTTCAAATGATCGAATTGGTGCCAATCTTTGAGTTGAAGAAGTATTAGTCCGATTTCATGTTTTTCTAATTAAAATGGTCGGGTTAATTCTTACGTCTCATAACATTGCTTAAATGATGAAATAATGCAAACTAAGTCCATGTTAGGTCTTCCTCCAGACACGTCACGAAGACTTGTGAAATGGTCACATTGAAACAAAATCATAAGTTATCTCCTCACTTTAGAATAAAATGAAGTTTAGTAACTAACACGGAATGCACCTATAAATCGGGTGACCTCCAATAAAAATTTCTCCTGTATATATTATATAAATAAACACACGTATGGAGAGGGGTCTCTGTTGGGGACCCCACCCATGAGGTGGAGTTGAATATTATGTGGACAGTAGTATTTAGTGTGGGACCCACAGCCTGTTGGGGTAGAGTTGGGATTTTATTAAATGTGGATATTTTGAATTTTTTTTTACCACTAATTTATTGGAAATTGAAGAACTGTCTATAAATTCTAGATTATCTTAATAAATATAGACGGTGAATGACATTTGAATACTTCTTGCAAAGATATTTGTTCTACGTCAAATCGTAATGACTACGGTAGGGCTTGTTTGGTATCGCGGGTTTGTTATCACCTGTGATCAAATTATCACTCTTCTTTACTTCTATAATTAATATTTTTTAACATATACTTCTAAATATGTAAAGTTTGTTGGAGAAATATAATTCAATTCACATTCAAGATAATTTTCGATCGTCCCTATTGTGATTGTGCATATTGATTATTTTTTTGAGGAGGGTGAAGAGGAGGGAGTTATCAATTTTCGAACTTTTAACCTCAATTATAAAACAATAATTCTTAATCAATTGAGATAAGATGAATTAATTGCGCATATCGATTGTTAACTAATATTTTATTTTTTTATTGTTCATTTAAAATGATTAAATTTTTGAATTTAAATTTGTTTATTTTCTATTCCAGAATATTATCGTTGAATAGATAGATTTTTACGTATCAAATCAAATACGAATTATAGCGATATGGTTTACTTCTACAGTAAAATATAGTTTTGGTAGCACGGAAAATTTCGATAAATTTGGTCTGTTTACAACACGTTTGAAAATAATACATGTTTTCTCCCATTTTCAACCTAATTGTAGTTTTGGTTGAAGCGTTCAAATAAAAATGGATTTGTATAATTTATTTTTATGTTGTATTGTTATGAAGGTTCTATTGATTTTGAAAAAAGAAGGTTCTAATGTAAAAAATACTTTTATAAGATTATTTTGAATTATTTATTAGAAAAAAAAACATGCAATGTCAATTAAATGCATCCGTTTCAAGTGGTTGCTTTTGAAGGTCAAGTCACTATCAATGAGCTACGCAACCAAATTCACACGTTGTAGTAAAGTCTCTATAAAACAATATTATTAGATTAAACTCCAGTTTGATGATCATTATTTTTAAAAATGAAATTTTAAATAGTAATTTTTTTTAAAAAAAATGTGCATTTAAAGAGTAGAGTTAATTTAATCATTGGGTCACTAAACTTTGTTATAGATTATTATTTGCTCATCGAAATTTAAAAAATTACTTTTTATTCATTGAACTTTGTTATAGGTTAACACTTGCTCATCAAAATTTAAAAAGTTATTCTTTGCATGCAGAAATATTTTAATAACCGTTTGACAACTCTTACTTGAAAACTCTTTTTTCTACATACTTATTTTCAACCATATATTCACACAATAAAATATTTTACACGTAAACTCAAAACTTTTCTCTACCTTTTAAACACTCATTCTTTTAAAATCACTATTCAAAGTATTAGTTTCCACAAATAATGATTGTCAAACAAGGACTTATTGCATAAATGTGTGATTAAAAATAAATATGAAAATTAAAGAGTTTTATTTTGAAGGGAGATGAATAAGAGCTAAAAAAAAAAGTTATTACATTAAAGGGATATTAATTTAATAATAAATATTTTAAA
>CAIGRL010269626.1:0-14311 GCA_903798325.1 Fraxinus xanthoxyloides | reverse complement strand
TCTGCGTCAAAAAACATAAGGTAAGGACGTTTTGCACATAACCCGTCAAAGGTAGGGACGTTTTGTGTTAATTATCCTTTCCATTTTGTTAACTAAATCCCTGAGTTTTAGACGAAGAAACAATAAAATGAGGGTGCGAGTATGATCGAGAGGAGGGAAGTTGGTGAGTTTTAGTAAAATAATTTGTATAATGTACCTTAATTTTAATGGTTTAGGCTTAAGTCCATTATTGCTACTTTTCACGATATCTTTCACTTGTGAATGATTTGTGAACAATAAGCTTTGCAAGCTTGAATGAGTCTAACATGACAATTGACATCTATTCCCTTCGAGATATAAATATGTGCCAAGTTAATTCAATGAAGCTCGAATTTAGGGATGATAATAAGCTTAGGTCATTCATCGGCTACATGACCTGACCCTGAAAAGGCCAATAGGGCTTTCATTTCACTTTCGAGAGCATAGTGCATTTAAAGTCGACATAGCCCTATAAATTCTTTTATAAAAACATCAATTGCAACCTAGGACCAAAACATTTCATTATTCTAATTTAAAAAAAATGTTCACAAATAATTATTTCATGTACGATTTTAACCTTACCTATATTTAATCGTATCTAATTCTAAGTCCAAGAAAAGAGGGTCGTAAACAAACTATGTCACTAATATTTTTTTTGTCAGATCTATTTTTAAATTAAAAATAATATAAGGAAACAAATCACGAGTACCTATCTAGATCTTCAATGTGGCATGTTCCGAGACGAACTATGGACACAATTTGATATAACCTTCCTAGATTGATCCAAATGTACTTGTACTGGCTACCTTCATACCTAGAATGACTTTTTAGCACAAGCTCATTGACTCGAAAAACTTTTATTTTCACTTCCACGTTGTGATACTGAGCTATCTTCCTCTGGTAAGTAGTTAACTTCTATTTGGACTGATCTTTGACCTTGTCAAAGAGGCCTAGGTTGCTGATCTCTTCGTATCATTCTATACTTTATTGTAAATGATGCATCAAGGAGATGGAATGCCCATTTTTTATGGCAGAACCGTAGGTCTGAGAGAATATTATATCTCTAGTTATCGTTCGTCTAGTGGTGCAAAAGGCCCACAACAACTATGGATCTCATCAACCTAGGCTCGTTTCAAGGCCTCAAGTTTCTTCTTAAGGGCATATCTAATGGTCTAGTTAACAGTTTTGGCTTGACCATTCGCGTTTTCAAGTCTCTTGGATCTTGTAGTCATCATGAAGCTTCCTCAATTTTTTATTTTGTCGTATTACTTCCCATTGTCTGAGACTAAGACTTGGAAGACTCCAAACCAACATACTCCACTTTTCTATATGAACTTGGTTGTCCTAGCTTTGATAATCATGTTCATGTGCTCGGCTTCAACCCATTTTGTGTAGTCAATGGCCACCATTGTAAAGTGGGCTTTAGCTCGTCCCTATGGCGCCTACAATATGTATACCTCTTTTGGAACAACCATGGTCTATTCCTTGTAATCAATTCATACGGGTACAATCGAGGTATATTAGAAACCATCTGAGACTTAACATACCTTTTACCATAGTTCAAGGAGTTCTTCAGGGTCGGCCAATAATACCGTGTTGTAAGATTTTCTGTGCCAACGAAAAATTTCACTTCATGATTTCTTTGGATTGCGCATGCCTCATAAAGTAAGTTGTTGGCTTTATTCTTCTCGATACAATGTAGTAAGGAAGTCAAGAAATCTTTCATTATCCAGTTAAGTTGTTGACTGATCATCATTGCTTCTTCCTTTTTTTCCTCGACAAATGGCTTTTTTTAGTATTCAAATAGAATCATTCTCAACAATTCGAAATCTTTGTTGCATGCCAATTTGGACAAAGAATTGGTATTGGTGTTTTTACCATAAGAGATTTGAAGGATCTCAAACTTGTTAAATTTTTATAGCAAGTCCTTGACTTACCTTAAATAAATAGCCATGATATCCTAGCGCTGAAATTCCCATTTATCTAACTGAACAACGAGTTGAGAATCACTATTGAATCTCTTGCAAAATTGAGCTCCACAATGAGTGTCTCATACTTTGTTACGTTTGGAGCTTGGAATTTGAATTTTCAATTTGCAGTTCAAGTGATATCCCCCTGGACTTATCATAATGAATATTGTCTCTCATTAGATTCTCTAGATGAGCCATCAACAAATAACTTCAATTGCTTTCCTTTTACGACCTTGGATATTTTACATCCTTGGGCACTATAGAACGTCTGTGAATTCGAAAACTAAGTATGTCGAGCCTATCCTTTGATAGCGGTTCTTGGTTGGAATTGGATGCTAAACTAACTAATCTCAATCGACCATTTCATTAGTCTCCTTGAGGTGTTGAGTTTTTGTAGGACCTGCCTCAATGAGAAATTGGTTAATATTTCCACATTATATGCTTAGAAATATGAACTTAATTTCCTGGATGCCGTGATTAAGATGACGGCCAATTTATTTATATTCGGATACCTCACATCGACTCTCTCAGATCAGAGAAGTGCAACAATTGTAGCCCATGTCAATACATCTACGTAAATTGTAAAGCTTCTCCTTGGACCGACTTAGATATAAAGAGCATGGAAAAGTTGTTTATTTAGATCTAGGAAGGCCGTTTCATACTCTGAAGTCCATTATACTTTCTTTTCTTCCTTAAGTACCTCGAACAATGGGAGCACTTGTTAATGAATCTTGAAATGAAGTGACTTATGGCCACTATCCTTCCCATTAAGTTATGTATCTCCTTCAACTTCTGTAGAGATCTCATCTTTAGGAGAGCCTTAATCTTTTCTAGGTTGGGCTTATTCACTCTTTTATTAACTAGAAATTCTAAAAATTTACCAAAGCAGACCAATAATGCACACTTTTGTAGGTTAAGCTCCATCTAGCATCGACAATGGACGACTTTCGAAGTTTTCATTAACATGTCATCCACTTAAACCGGAATCGTTTCTCAATTTGACATGCAAACATTTAATTTACCTACTCTAGTAAGTGGTCGTAGCATCTTTCACTCCAAATGAATGACCTTGTAGCATCGTAGGCCTCAATTTGTGATGAATGTTGTTTATTTCTCATCGGGTCCATAAATTTTGATCTAATTATAGATTAAGTAGCATATGTGATGCTTAGAAGGACGTGCCCTTCCATCATGTCGTTCATCTAGTCGATGCGAGGTAGAAGAAACCTATTCTTTAGGAATGCTTAGTTGAGATCTAAGAACTCTATGCATAATTTTTTTTCTCTAGATCGGGTAGTGTGCTTCTTGGATGAAGTTGTTAGAGACCAGTTTGCCAACATTTTTTTCAAGGTGTTATACCTCTTCAAGTTGGGTTTGTGGGGATAGAACTTTGGATTGATCTTCAATGCATGTCCCAATACCTTACGATTAGGTTCTATCATGTCTTCATGCCTCCAAGCAAACACATCCAAGTTTCTTCTTAAAAAACTCCTCCAATTTTCTTCCAAGTTCTTCGAACAAGTTGTTTTTAAACAAAGACTACTTCGATACCATCTATTCTCTACATGGGACATCTAAGGTTTTGATTCAATAGCTCGTGGGTCTAAATATTTCACAACACCCTCCTCTTTATTCGCCGTATCCCTGCCTCTATTATCATGGTATCCATAATCATGGCACAATTAGCCTTAGGCTAAGGGATTGCTTGGAAAATGGAACCTTCTCTAATCCCCCTTAATAGTGTTATCCCCATCTCGATTGGGAACTTCATAGTGAGGTGAAGTATGGATATGATATCTTTCAATTATTTAATTGACGGCTTCTCGAGGACATTGTAGGTTGATCATCCGTCCACTACTAAGAATTCCAGGAACACATGCACATTCTTTGGTGCAGTTCCTACTATGGTGGATAAGGTAATTTTGAACTTTGACCCAATGTTTTCTCTGATGAACCCGTAGAATGGTTCCAAAACAGAAGCAAATGGATGGTCCACCTCTATTTGGTTGAATGTAGACCCAAAGACATTGATGACCGAACTCTCGTTGACAACTAACACTATTTCATATTCATCATTATTTCGACCTTTATCATCATGACATCATATTGAGGTTGGTGGAATTCTTGTTTATCTTTATCCATGAAGTACATAACTTCAAACATCTTCTTCTTCTTTGACTTCTCTCCATGTACGTTATAACTTACATTTAGACTTCTTTAGCATAGTTTCAAAAAGAGTTCATGGTTCATTCTACAACATGTGGATCTTTGAAGATGGTTTGTATCTCTCAAATGAGTCTTGGATTTCTTGAGCCGTTTGGGCTTGGCTTTGGAGATCTCTCGAATAAAGTGGATTCATGATTGACCGTTAATTCCGTGGTTCTGTGAGGTATCCTCATTGAGGGTGAGCCTAATTGCTCGTTGTCTTGCATTCACTGTCTAACCATATCCATAATGATTATGTGGGTGAGAACCTCTATGTAATACTCTAGGGTTTATAGCATTTCACTTTTATTGTATGATAGTTATGTCACGATTAAAAGGTTCTATGAAGGCTAGGCATTGGGGCCTCTTTTTTTTTTTCATGGTCGTGCTTCTGTTGTAGTTCTGCATGCTTTATCGTTTTTTTGCACATAGATGCATTCCTTAATCAAATCCACTAGGTCATCATACACCTTGGGTGCTAGGTTGTAGATGTCTTTCCAAAATAAAGTGGTTGTGTATAAACTAGAACTGAAGGCCAAAAATACTGTATTTTGTGAATATTTTCCACCTCCACCATTTTTCAGGTGAAATGATTTAGATAGCTCTACAAAACCTCACTAGGTCCTTCTTCATATCATGGATCCTCTTAATAAGACCCGAACTGGGTGTTCTCATAGTAAACATATGGATGAATTAGTTCCCAGAAATGGTCAACAAGATTAATTGTCTCACTGAAATTCTGCATTTTTATCATGGCAAACTTCCAAGGGCTACCAATTCTTTTATTCCCTAGAGAATGGAGCATATTCATCATTGTCATTCACCTCTTCTAGTCATAGTTGTCTACTTTCCAATTATTCTACATGAGAACATGGGGTAACATATTCCTCCCATTTGATGAGGTGGCTAATTTTTGGCCTAACCCTTCCATTAGGCTTTCTAAGGAACTCGTCAAAGATGGACCTACGCACTTCGGCCTATTGAATGAGTTCGTCAAAGAAGTATCCATTTTCACTGATGATGTAACATTTGTCTCCACATGCATGACAAGTCAATATGACGATTGGTTGTTAGTTGGAAAAATGGGAAACATGCTTTCTTTACTTGGGGCTTCTAACCCTACTCTTACTTTCTACCTCATGAAGAAATGGTATCGGATGGCCTTGTTTCTCCATAGGCTATCTCACGTAGGTTTTCCTCATGTAGGTTTTCTTCACAGTTATGGTTAGGGTTTTCCATAGACTTGTTTCTAATGTTAGCAGTGAAGTTTTCGTGTAGAAATCTTAGTAGTTTTGCCCATTTTCAAACGTTTTTGGGTATGTTTGAGGTAATCATTTAGTTACAATGAAGAAAGAAGAAATCTTTGGTGGATTTTCGACGGGAAAGTTAACTTTCATTGGAGAATAATGAGATTTCCAAGATTATAATTTACCTTGATCCGAGGTGAATTAATAAAGTGAAAGATTGGATCTCTATGATTTTTCTTCCTATATTGTTTTAATCCTTTTGATTTTCAATCATTTTTGTTGTGTTAATGGCCCTTTTTATAAGATAATTTTGGCTCCAGTAGGGCATTCGTCCATCAAATAGCTAAAACAGGCTCGTTCCAATCTTAATTTACCAACTACTTGTTTCATGATTTTAATTTGAGAACCATTTATTCATTTTTATGAGTGAAATCACTCATCATTATGTTGAAAGTCATGATAAGTCCAAATTCCAATATTTTGGTTGAGTTTTATGCTTTTAGACACTTGTCAAGCAAATTATTATGTACATGCATGTGTTTGTATAGATGATTATGCTAACTTTATTATGTCAAAATGTACTGAAAATGGCGTTTACTTTCGAAGCGAGTCGATAACTTTATTTCATCGTTCGTCTAGATGAAGCTTCTACTTGTTCTCTAATCCAAATGTTAAGGTCGGACACATCTTTGCTAGACGGTGCTTTAGTGGCCAAGACGTTTTATGCTTTGTTTGGGCCTCGATGACCTTAATGCAATTACTAGTGGACACGATGGCATGCAATGAAGTCCTTTTTCAAGCTGACTTTTGGGGTTCACATGAAGCCCTACTGGGCAATAATTATCTATTACGTAACAAATGATGTAAATCAAGCTCCATTGCAGGATCTAAAAGAATTAAATGCAAAATAAAAATAATATATTTACAGTGTCAGATTAATCTACACAATCCAAAGGTGGTGTTGGTATTCTAAATAGGGTGATGGAGGTGGTGATAACGAGTTTTAGATTTGAGATTTGGGTGGTAGTGGTGCGGTTCATATTTGATTAGGTTAGAAGAAAAAACGTGATAAAAGGCATCGATGTTTGTGGTTATGTTTGATGACACCGATGTAGTGTTTGCTCCAACGAAGGTGGTGTCGCGATGATGGTGGGAAAGTGCACGCAGGCATGTTAATTAATGTAGAATAAAAAAAATAGTATTTGTGAAAACTTAATACTTATTAAGGTGTATGTTGTATGACCTGTGATTACTGTATGGCACGAAGAATTCCAATGTTTCTGATTTCCTTGTAAAAATGGTGCACTTTGTAATTTTCCATCTATTTTTTATGATATGAATATAAGTAGAAAGAGATGAATCTCCATTAGGATCACATTTGAATTTGAAAGAAATTAATTATTGTCTATTTTTATATGAAAATAATATTAAATTATGACCTGAAATTTGAAAAAATTATCGAAATTTGATATTTCTAAAATCGTAATTTGGTAGTTCCAATTATTATTAATTTTTTTCCCATTCGGAAATTGTTTTCGAAATGGGCCGTCCTCTTAGCAAACAATAGTCAACCCAATGCAATCCAAGTCCAAGGCCCAGACAATAATTATTACATCATCTAACATGTCCGGTTTATCCACGTAATAAAATCTGCTGACAATTACTCACAAAAATGTTAAAAAAAATTAAAAATTCATTACAATTTCCTTTTCAATTCTCAGATCTACCATTAATTCCTACGAGGCTACAACTAGCCTATTCAATTAATTTCCCCCAAATTATCAATTGATATACAAAAAATTCCTAAACCTCAACCAGAAAAGGACATCTTGGGCCTGAAATTGGTTGGTGATGTGGAATTCGGTTGCTAATTTGAAGGAAAGTTTGAGTAAAATCGCACTTGATGTACACGACGATGACGGCGATGAAGATCTGTCGATTTATACTCCCCGACGCGATCGATTTGATAGTAGTAATAACAGTAATTCAGTTTCTGGGCGAAGGATTTCTCTCAATTTCACTAATTCGAGGTCACCGACACATTCGCCAAATGTTAATGGATTTGATTCCCCTCATAATCACGAGGTATTCATAATTTATTCAAGATTTCAAAGGCAGTGTTTTTATATCCAGTGGGTTTTGAATTTTTTTTTTGTTTAATTTTATCTATTTGTTGGATTGTGAGTTTTTCGTTTGTGTATATCGGTGGAGTTTGAAATTGGTTGCGGGTTTAGTTTAATTTGGTGATGTATTTTTGAGAATCAAGTGTTGTGTCTAATTTGTTGAAACTCAGTTTTGGTGTGGCTCGAGGTTAAATTTGTGCATTGTCGATGCCTGTTTGGAGGTTTTACTACGATATTTATATGTTTCTCAATGTGTTGTACGGCTGGCTATGTGAACTTGAAAGATCTTGATGTGAGAATTATTCATAATAACTAATTCGTTCTTATTGTTGCTCATGGAATGATGGAAAATCAGTTCTTATTTCTTAGTGATGCAAGTAATGAATACGCTATAGTTGACTGGTGGTGTACTTGAATATAATGTTTCTTGATCGTCAACAAATGTGGAGAGCTTTTCTGTCGGAGAGGCTGAAATGATGTCCTCAGAACATAATAGGGTGAGTGTGTACAAATGACTACTTTTCAGAGGATTCTTGTGTTATTTCAAGGAATTATTAAGTAAGTGATACATGTAATCCAGAAGTCAAGAACCTATTTCAAGTTTTCGTCTCTAGTGAGAAGTATGGCTTATGCAAAACATCATATTATCTTTGATTCCACAGAGCAAAATTGCTTACATTCTTCTACTAAAATTGTTGAGAGAAATAAAATATTTAGATTTTCTTGATTTCTGAATTTAAGAAGATAATTTTTTGGGAATAGACAATCTTTTTTGCGAAGCGCAAAAAAGTGACACTAAAATTATCCATCTCATTTGCTGATTTTCACCATCACATTGCAGTGATTCATCTCATCTTAACGTAGTACCTTTAATACGTAGGAGATACTGGTCTTTTAGGCTATGCCACATTGATTCATGGATATTTAAGCGGTTGCAGCCTATCTAATATCAGCATGGCTTTCAGCTATGATCTGAAATGCTATATAACTGCTTGCCTCATGCAGTTGGGCTTTAGAACGAGACTGTTAAGTCTTGTTTGATGAATAAAACTGAAAAATGTTATATCACTTGTGGGTTTTTTGAGCAAGTCATCACTCTTGGTATACCATGGACCGTTGGTTTAAACAAACATAGTTGTAACAGGTGGCCTTCTTGGGCTAAGTAATTTGAGGCTGGAGTACTATTTGCATCTTTAAAGGTACAAATTTTTAATTCAACTGGCTCCCACATTCCAAACTTCCAGGGTAAAACATCATCTCTTTAACCATAGTGTTGTTGGATTGACATGAAGGAAGCTTCTCTTCTTTTGTAAATATGGGTAGAAAATATATTTGCATATAATTAATTAATCTTAAGTAAAATTAATCTAAGGGACTCAATCAAAAGCGTCTGCACTGTTACATATAAATTTTGAATTTTTATATTATGCCGTCGGTTTGCACAATCTCAATAGATTTCCTTGGGAATATTAATTGTTTGGCATAATTTTCCTTCTCTCCCTCATCTGATATCAATTTGTGTATCGTATCATATGTGCTCTTGCAGATCGAAAAATACAAAGAAGAAATTAAGAAGCTTCAGGAGTCTGAGGCAGAAATCAAGGCATTGTCGGTTAATTATGCTGCTTTGCTGAAGGAAAAGGAGGTATTTCACACACTAAAAATATTCAAGTCTAAGCTCTCATTGGGTTGCGATTGCTTTTTATTCATACATTGAAATTGTCAGTTAACCGTCGATGGAAGAAATGTGTTTCGTGCATTTTGTTGAACTTATGAGTGTATCTGTTTTATCTTTTATGTGAAACAAGACATCTTTCAGGATTTTACATGGCTGATATTTTTGAAATCTAATCTAAATAAAGTCTTCATTTTTTTTTTTGGTGAACTTTTGCTTTGGATTATTAGTCCTTGCATTTGGGAATCTAACAGTTTTGTGTCACTTGTGCCTTTTATCACAGGATCAAATTTTGAGGTTTGCTGAAGAAAATGACTCATTGAAACAAAATCTTCTTACGACAAATGCTGCTCTGAATGCATCTAAGAATGTGCACAAGGTAGATGACAATGTTAAGTGCTATTTTTTCTTTTATTAAGAAAGAGAATCTATCAGTGGATTTCTGCTAAAATTAATGCGGTTTAAATATTCAAATTGGATATCCATATATAGTAACGGATTTCAGTGAAGTTTATTGTGGACGAAGCTTGTAATCTTACTCTTTATGATCTTATTTGAAGCAATGTACAATTAAGTCCTGAAACCTCTGTGTAAGATTAAAGTGTTGTTATGCATGTGAAGTCTTGATAAAGTTGGGTATCTGGGCAATAATTTTGTCTGATAATGCGCAATTACTTTGGCAGGTGAGTTAGGAGATTTCAATAATGAATAATGATGTTTATGAGTATGGGATGTGAAAATTGTGCTTGCCTAATAGTTGTGCATTGGTTGCAGTTGTTACAAGGTGTCAAACCGTAGCTTCCGTACGAAAAGAATGATTGGAATTTTTAATTGCTTCTATTTCATAATTGAAGTAGTGAATATTTTGCCACAATTTTCTCTTTAAAGCATATATTACAGCAAGAGTATTACCTTCTGTATTAGGTGTTGGCTGATATTATCTGTAATTGTTCAGGGGAGTAGCGATCTTTCACCTAGCCGCCAGAATAAAACTGCAGTAAAGAATCATAATACCGGAAGCCCACAACATCATGGACTAGGAAATGGAACCACTTCAGCCAATGGAAAGGTAGGAAACTGTGTCTGTTTCATTTATAGAAGTCATAATTTTTCACGGCATTTGAATTTTTCTTTCTGTAACTCTTCCCATTTCCTCAATTGAAAACTTAACTTTCTATTTTGCACATTGTCATCCATGGTGAATGAACTTGACATATATATATTGATGCCTTCTAGGAGCTAACAGATTTGGTGGAAGAAAAAAATAGATCCCTTGCAGCAATGCAAGCGACGCATGAAGTTCGAATGAAACAATTGGGAATGGAAATCGAGAAAGAACGTGACAAATTTGCTACTTTGCAGAAAAAATTACAAGGTATTTATGTACTCATGGAAGATCCATCTCTGATAGTAACACATTTGAGTATTTGAGCTGACAGCTTCAATTCATTCTTAGAGGAGCAGAATGTGAATGCATCTTTTCAGCTGGAGCTCAGATCATTAAAAGACGACAATGATAGAGTGAGTATTTATCTTATTTCTTCTTCAAATGACTGCTGTGATGATAGGTCCTTTAGTACTACATAACAAAAGAAAATGAAGTTTGTTGAGGATGCTCTTAATAACTAACGCATTTGTGTTTGGTTTTTCTTGCGGTTGGAATGTCATGAAGTTATATAAACTTTGCTTTGCGAATAACACAATTCTAATGCGTCAGTTTTTCTAAACGAGTCACTTGTTTGTACCGGTACTTAAAATATGCCAAAAAAGACCCAGCATTTCCTGTCTGTGGTTTACAAGTAGACCTTAATGTTGAACTGCTGTCAGTTGGAGTCATCAGCTTGCTGAACTGAGATGATTATGCTGGTGAAAAAGCTATATATTGGATTTTTCTATTTGAATATATCACTTGATAAATATCTACATTAACGTCACCTGTAATTGCGAACATGCAATTCTGCATTTATGCCTTGAAGTTAAAAAACAACAGCGTTACAACTCCTTCCCGTTATCATGTTGACTTACTGTTAGGTTTTCCCCTGTTTTTCAGATGTCCAAAGATATGAACAAAGTACACGACGAACTGAATCAGAAGATATCAGAGATAAGAAGATTGCAGATGGAGTTACATGGAAGAGACAGAGAACACACCAATGACACTGTAGAGAAGTTAAAAAATGTTATTGCTACCTTAGAGAATGAAAAGAGCAATATTAAGGTCAATGCCTTACCATGGCTTATGAAACATATCTTTCGCAAAGAGTAACACATTAACTATTATGGAATTACATCATATTCAAAATTCTAGTAATCTTGGACCTTACACCTGCTTCAATGCTGTTTTTCCATGGTAGAAAGAAAGAGATGAATTTGAGGCTGCTTTAAAAGTTCGCATCTCTCCAGCACATGAAGACATATCAGGCGGTATAGATAATTTAGATAAGCATTCCAGTAATGAGGTGGGTTCATTCTAGCCTTTTTGTTGTTCGATAGAGATCTCCTGCCCACTTCTATTGTTATTTCTTTTTTGCTTTTAAATTCATTTCAAAGCAGGAAAATGGCCAAGCATTTATTTCCATTTGCCAAGATTTTTTGTGGTAGCGATTTCCAACTTCTAAATATGTATGTAATTTATGTTTAAAAGGGAGAATCATCAAACACATTTCCAGAACAGGAAAAAATGCTGCAATCATTGCAGAAGCTGGAGAAAGATTTGAAGGAAGCACGCCTAGAAAGGGACAAAGCATTGCAAGGATTGAATCGTCTTAAGCAGCACTTATTAGAAAAGGTGTGCCACCTTTCTGGTCTTACTTTTTTGAGTGTGCCATTACAATTGTTGATGTGACATTGAACTTCTGTTCTGTTGGTATCAGTAACTCACTTTTAATATCTCCCATTTACATATTCTGCTAAGTCAAAATTGATCTTGTGTCTGCTTTGTTCACAGGAAGCTGAAGAATCGGAGAAAATGGATGAGGATAGTAAAGTTATTGAGCAACTGCGAGAAACCAATGAATACCAAAGAGTTCAAATATTGCATTTGGAGAAAGCTCTCAGGCAGGCAATTGGAAGCCAGGAAGAAATTAAAATGTCTAATAACAACGAGCTGAAGAAGTCTAAGGAAACAATTGACGAGCTTAATAGAAAATTGGCTAGCTGTATGAGCACAATAGAGGCTAAGAATATGGAAGTTCTTAATCTGCAAACTGCTCTTGGCCAGTATTATGCTGAAATTGAAGCTAAGGTTAATCTCCCTCTCATTTTCATGTATAACATAATATAAGGAAGGAGAAGGATATTTGAATAACATATTTACAAAACTTTGTGTGTTCAGGAGCGTCTTAGAGAAGAGTTGGCAGTTGCGAAAGAAGAATCAGCTAGACTTTTTGAGCAGTTGAAGGTGTAGTTTCTTAACTTCTGTCTGTCATAATTTTTTTTTGGTAGTCTCTGTGTCTTTAGTCTTCTAATACTTTTTTCAATATTGTGTTTAAACAGCGGCAATATAGAGTTATTATAGGCATGGGTAACATTATCTTACTATTAGATAGAAAGCTCATCTTGATTATTTCATATGTGACATTATGCATCTATCAAGTTATAAGCTATTCGACGTACGCCTCTTAATAATACATAAGCTGCATCATACAGCTATGAGCTTTGATGTAATATTTTGTTGGCGTGTTGTTGATATCTTAATTCTGGTATGCTTTTGACTGTCGTATTTCTGATTTAGCAAATTGTCCGTCTGTGCTTTAATGCAAATTGACTTTATTATCCTACTGTCTCACTTCAAATGTTTTCCAGGATGCACACCACCAAGCAGGAGCATTGAAAGAGGAAAAAGGAGAAATACTGGGAAAGCTTTCACAAGCTGAAAGAATGCTTGGTGAAGGAAAGAACAGAGTTAAGAAGCTTGAGGAAGATAATGAAAAACTGCGCCGTGCTCTTGAGCTGAGCATGACAAGGCTAAACAGGATGTCTGTGGACTCTGATTTTCTTGTTGACAGGTTAGACCACTTGAAGTTTTCATGCATCGATTATGAGGTATCTCTTCTAGATTTTGTATGCTAATATTCTTCATGCAAGAAATTTTTATTCTTCCATATTTTTGGTAATTGGTTCTCTTTTTAGGTATTGTGGAATTTGCCATACAAGGCAAATGACATTCTGTAGAAAAATATTAGGAAGATAGTGGAGGTGTCTCCTCAGAAGAAGGGGTAGGGAGGTAGAATTGGCATGGATTAACAGAATAAGACACCTACAGCTGACTGTATATGTATAGTATGAAAATCTCTCTCATCTTGGCCATGCCATTTCATGATTGCATCCATAACGATTTGTTACTTGTTAAATCTTAATACGCTCATGTCACGTCTGTACAATCAATATGGGCTAAACCAGCTCCCGAATTCTAGTGGGTCACTTAAGTTTGAAGGTGCCAGACAGTATAACTGGTTGGGTCGGTGTGGGGATTGTGGCATCATGTTTCCAACTGTGCCCCTGCTGTTCTGCCATTAATGGTCTCATAAAAGATCTTGCTCACCCCTTGAGCATTCCGAGGCTAAGATGTTTAGCCTTATATCAGGATGTTAGCATTATTTAAGATCTTTTCAGTTAATAGAATGTCCGTGAATTCTGATTTTCTTGTCTGCTGGTTAGTCTTCCTACATTTTCAGTTTATCATTATATGAGATCAGAACATTGAATAAGTTCCACATGAATGTGAACTGTCTCTGTTTATGTCTAAATGGTTCGGTTTGACATTTTTTCGTTTTTGTTTTTGTCATTGTACTGGTTTTCAAAGAAGAATTTGTCAATTTTATGTGAGAGCAGAACTATGAAATTGATGGTTTATATATCCTTTTTCTTTTGAGTTCTCGGTCATCGCTTTGGGTTTACTGGGAGATGATTTTTATTTAACTGCGACATATCATTAATTATTTGAGTACTTGTAACGACTCGGGTTCCACTTAACAAGCTGTTCCGACCGTTAGATCGACGACGTACTATCCCCACTGTACCAATTTGGGTCTTTTCAGCATGCTTTGTTCTCACTCGCACGCTCCCTGAGAA
>CAIGRL010269621.1:0-10581 GCA_903798325.1 Fraxinus xanthoxyloides | reverse complement strand
TTTTCTGTAAAAATATTTTCTATACACCGAGCATTGCTCAAAATCCATATAGTGGACATACATAAATTTCAATAGGTTAATGCTCTGGGAAACCTATAAAGCACTAGTTTAGTGGTGACACATTTTACTTTTTACTGTTTACAAGTTGACAAAATTTAAAAGCTCATATGCACAGTATAGATAACGAGTACTTCAAGATAAGAATTTTAGGACGATTCGATAAGACTTTTGAACAGTAAAAAACTAATTCTGGAATTAAAAGGTTGTTTTTTTACTATATTTAAATAATTGTCTGAAATTTTTTTGTTTAAGTAGAAGATTTTTTATAGAAAATTGATTAAAGTTGGCTTTCTTGACAAGCCGTTCTACAAAAAGTAAAAGCAACAACTATGTCAAACGGGCTCTTAAAGGTACAAATTGCAATGAGCAAGTGGTAATATCTCATTATATTCATATATATAACTGTGTGAGTGTGTAATCTTGTCACTACCAATTAGCTTCTAAAGGTTTTGTTATCCATTCTTGAAACTTGCTTCATTACAAAGGCAACATCTGAGCCAAATATTTCTTTTTAATCTTTACTGTTGGTGGAGATAAGAGATTTGAAGAGGATCAAATCTTCTGCGTCACAAAATGGAAAAAAAGAACCAATATGTACGGTCTGCGTGCTTTGATTGCTAATGTAACATCTCACGTTATTTAGTTGCATTAATCTCACGTATAAAATTTTGAACTACTTTTCTTAATAAGACTGATATTTAATATGATATCATAACTCATTTATTTTTTAAACCAGCAATTTCATCCAACTAAGACTCGACTAGCAACCATCTCTCATGATTATATTGGTGAGCATTGGCTAAGAGAAGCGAGGTCACGGTACAATAACTTTCTTGTTTTGGAAGCATGCGATACCATTCTTGGCTAGCCGGCTACCATTTCGTAAATTGATCTCCATGGGACGAATATTGTCTTAAAGAGAGTATAATTTGCGTTTATTAAATGAACACACACTTTGAGTCTTTGACTCTTTGAGTTCATGTCGGTATATATTAGAATACCCACATGTGATTCCATTAATTCAAGGTCCAATGAGCTAGAGTTAACATGCGAACCTTAGCGTGAGGTTTGCACAAGAAATTATCTTGGACGCTCCAAAGCCTCCATTTTTGGGACTCAAATATTTGCGCTTCTTTTTACATTTGTGCATTCAAAAACATTCATTTGTTTTGAGTTCGTGTCAACTTTAGCGTCCAATTCCATGACCATAGGCCCGCGAACAAGCACTATTTGAGTAAATTAACAAGGGAAAAATACCACACACCTTACCAACTCAGAACAGTATGGACATGGTAGTGTTCTCTCATATGATAAATAATGTACAAGGAAAAGTTCTCAACAAAAAACTATTTACAAGCTACAATGCACGTCATGGCGCCTAAGAAATCCTCCAAATGGAATTAACAAGTACGTAAACTAACCAAACGGCTCAAATCAATGTCCCCATTATTATAAAATTAACTTAAGAGAGAAAGCAAGATTACCATGAAAGTTCTGATGCCAGAAACCAACAAGCTCCAATGCCACATCATAAGCAACGTAGAAAACTCAAGTGCAATGTCTTACATCCATGTTAACTGTGGCAGCTTCTGGATGGTATTGAAGTATTTCCATCCACATCAAATCCCTGATCACTTCTTCCTTTAAATCCTCATCCATGTCAAGATTAATAGAAACCTGGGCCGGAGGGTCACATTTCGGATCATACAGGGGAGACAAGTAGGGGTGTTGAAGTGCTTCGGTCACGCTAATTCTCTTTGAAGGGTCAAAGATGAGCATCTTCTGTAACAGATCAATAGCTAGAGGGTGGGCATCAGGATAAAGGCAAGAAAATGGGGTTCCGGGGGAGTAGGGAAGTGATTTAATGTACTCTCTAGCCTTTGGGTTATCAATGAACTCGAGATCATCTTCCCTCTGGCTACCGAGGATGTTAATGATTAATTTAAGCTGGTTAAGACACTCTGTACCAGGAAAAATAGCTTTTCTACCAAGAAGTTCTGCAAAGATACAGCCAACAGACCACACATCAATGGAGGTCCCATAATAGTCACAGCAGAGAAGGAGCTCTGGTGCCCGATACCAGCGAGTGACCACATATTCAGTCATGAATTGACCTTTGCTGCTATTTGTACGTGCAAGCCCAAAATCACATATTTTTAAGTCACAGTTTGCATTGATAAGTAAGTTTCCAGGCTTTAAATCGCGATGAAGAATGTTTGCCGAGTGTAGATACTTCAGACCTCTAAGTAACTGTCTTCAAAAACATAGAAGAGTTAACCCAAAAGGCTGACAGAAGCAGGGGAAGTTTCTCACAGATTTTAGGATATAAAATGTTAACTAACAAAAAGAAAAATTGGTCAATATCATGAAAAGGATATCAAGAAAGTAATTAAGTCCCATTTTCACGATTGATCCCTTGGGGTCTCGAAGAAACAAAATAATGCTCTGCCTTAGTGAAGCATCGTAAAACTAAAAACCTAAGCCGAATTCAACAATTAGATTTGCTCATCCACATATAAACAAACTAGTCCTATCAGTCCTCTCCTGAGTTTTATAACCATAAAGACTACTAGGCGCATATTTGTCCATGGAGCATTAGACAAAAGGTCGTGAAAATAATGCCTTTGACTTCACCAAATGCTTCTAAAGTATATATACACACGGACAGCTAAATAATGGCGTCGAAGTATAGGAGAGGAAGTGGTACAAAACCACATGAAGCATGTAAGTTGACTTCCATGATCCAATAGCTAAATCCAGAGGCTAAAAATGTGTTCTTCTTTTACATATCTATGGATTTGCTGCAGCCTTCACCATATCTCAACCATGCAAGTAGACTGCCATGTGATTATTTGATTTTAGTGGGGCCTTTATATGGATGCTCAGATAGGACGAGAACTTTCTAGACATTCATCCATTTTAACATATATTATAGAATCACGAATTGTGTAATGATCAGGTAGTACCTACTTGGTCTGCACAGATCTGATCTGCTCAAACTTCACAAATAACCAATCACTTCGTTGTTTGAAGCTACAAGAGAGGTGAATAATAACTAAAATACAGAATCATATACCTGGAAGAGGAAATATTGGCAATGGTCATTTGTAAGCATCTGAGAGGACTTAATTATCTGATGCAAATCTGTATCCATAAGCTCATAAACCAAGTAAACATCCTTGAAACTTTCCCTGTGAATAGGCAGCATGACATCTTTCAAAGCTATCACATTTTCATGTCTAAGATGACGAAGAAGCTTCAGCTCACGCAAAGTTCTCAGTGCATCAATACGATTTTCAAATGCATTATTTATCTTCTTGATAGCGACCCTTTCATTGGTTTCCCTGTTGATTGAAGAGCAGACAATGCCGTACGCCCCTCGTCCAATAGGCTTGATTGGCACATATTTTGTATCAATCTCAAAAAGGTTTTGCCACATGGAATAGTAATGCTTCCCTCGAGATCCAACCCCATCTGGGGGATCCACTGGAATTGCCATACTACTGAAACAATTCCAAGATTTACAATAATTATAAAGGTTATATCAGTGTAACACTATCAAGCACGTATCTTTAGTCATGGTCCTCAAATGCGCAAATAGACTAAAACAACTTCACCCTCGAGTTGAACACCTGCTGTGCAATCATTCTAACACGGTATTACTACTTAGCATATGTTTGACAAGTGTATATAAACAGATAAAAATAAGTTGTGATAAGTGGGTACTACTTTTGGATCTCACTATATATGTGGATAAAGAGTGGTTTTGCTTTTAGCACACTTGCGCAACATAATTTTTATCAGCACCTTTGGAAAGAAATAATTACTACGTTTTGCTTCCACTTGGATCATTAACAATAAATTGAGGAAATAAATAAAAGACAGAAGTAACTACCCATTGACTCGTTCCAAAAAGGCAATTCAATTAAGAAGAAACGTCAATAAGATCTCTTCAATGAAATTGCAAGGTTATATTTTGACCACACTTCCTATTAATTTCATGAGGCAGGTAAATAGAACAAAGAAAACTCTTGAATTTTGACTAAGGCCCTGTTTGATTGGGCTATATTTTTTCATGGAAGATGAAAATTAAATTCCATTCTATATTTTTCTATGTATGATTGACTAAATTTTCCACGGAATTGGTTTTCCACATTTTCTTGATTTTTGAGGAAAAGCTTTTTTCCCATGGGTTTGGTGGGAAAACTTTTCTAGACGACTCTTTTTTAAAAAAAAAAAATAAATTTGGTAACGGAACAAATTTTATCCTTTTAATGGACAATTTTCATGAAAAACAAACCAAACGAACACCAAAAGATCCAGAATTTCAATATTTTTCAAGTGAAAAATTATATCAATCAAACACAATTTACTGACAATTCTCTGAAATTCATTTTCTTTCCACCCAATTCCATTCTTGCGAACGAACCCTAATACTCTTTTCACTTTTTCCTCAAAAAGTGAAAATTGGAAACACTTTCCACATTCAGTTGGAATAATCTCTATGCAAGATTCAGATCATATTTGAAACTAAACCCATATTTGGTACAAATTAAAATTTTCATTCTCATTTTTCTACTCATTTTCAACCACAAATTTTTCAATAAAATAATATTTTGCATCGCATCAATAACTTTTTCTTCATATCCAACCACACAATCCCCATCAATCAACTATTAATACATTCTTCTAGCTCAAACAGACCCTAATTTAAAATTACACAAACGGAAAGAATTAAATTATATAAAGTATCAGGATAGGTAAAAGTAAACATAAGTAGAAACACTGAGGTGAAAAGAGAAATTATGTTATTTTAAAAGATGCAATTTTTCAACTTACCCCATTATGGAATAAATAGTAATACTGTAATTGTCAAACACGATTAAAAATCGTACCATAAATCCAATATTTGTATACAGCACAGAATCACGTAGAAAAAATCGCTCACAGATGGAAAAAGTGCAAATACCTTTTGCTCTGAAATCTTCCAGCCCTTTCTTCGAATCTCTTTGATTAAACAATTAACTCTTCATTTTAGCTAGCGAAGATCATATTTATTCATCCGAATTCAATATTTTTAGCCAATTACCTCTGAATCCTTCGATGAATCCTCACTTGACTTCCGATTCTCCACCGATTTGGGTTTTCGGAAATTCACTGAAATAAAGAGTCAATTTTGTTGAATTTGACTGAATCGAATCAGAAGAATTTGTAATAATAATTAAAATTTTAATGGATTAAATAAATATTTTAAACGAGAAGATATTTGATAGAATGATAGTAAATGTATGATCCTTTATAATGCGGATCGGTGATGAAGCAAACAACACTGCCACTGTTATAAATTCTCGATTTTTTCTTAAAACAACTATTCAAGTGGGCCCCTCATAAAAATGCTGAGTACATCCGGTCTATGAAGACCCAAACCAGGGGCTAATCGTGGGCCCCGCCGCTGATCAAATAAACCCAGTGATCTTCACTAATCATCTTAAGCCACGTGGAAAATAATAATAGTAAAATGTCGCATGACATTATATCAAAGTTTATATCAACCCTCGTGTAATTGTAGCATGATTCAATACTTCATGTGTCGAGCTCCATTTTAATGAGCTTTTGAAAAAAAAAATATATTTTGAAATAGTAATTTTTTGAAGAATATGTTTTTAAAAAAATAACAAATTTTGTGTTTACGTATAATATTATTTTGTTGAATAATGTATAAAATTGAAAAGAAGAAAGTAAAAAATTGTAATAAAATTTTAATGAAGTCCAAACGGGGTGGCTAAGGTGAGAATGTTAGAAGAAAGATTTTTTGGTATTTTATCGTTAATTTAGAAGATTAATAAGATATCTTAGCTTTTTCTTTAGTATCTCGTCACATTTCTACATGAAGGCAAGTAACACGATCCTATTTCTCGATATGTTAGAATTTAGAATTAGGGATAAATGGCGAACATTATTAAGGATCTGAAGATTATTTGGACAAAGCTAGTTCATCACATCCCTATTTTAAATACATTCTTTCCTCAATAACATGCATCAAGCACTCCTTAAACAACAAGCTTTCAAATCAGGCACTTGAGCTTAGTACTAATAGACTATAGAGGGGCTATACAGAGTTGCACAATTGTGTCTCCTTGCTTCGTAGAAAAAAAAAACATTTCTTCAAGATTCACATAATAATGAAAAATGTGTCATTGGAATCAAAAAGAAATAATCATAAACAAAAATCTAGAATTACAAGTTTTTAACATGAGCTAGTTCACCTCTAACTAATGTAACCAACATCACAGTTAGGGATGGGCAATGGGTCAAGTCAGTCGAGTTTGACCCCAATTCGACCCGACCCGACTTCTATCCTAAACCAACCTCGGGTCCCTTTGTTTTAATTTGACTTCTCTGATTCCTCTATAAAATTTTAACATTCAACAGAGAATTAATGAAGGAGATAAGAAAGGAGGACGAACGGAAATAAAAAAGGTCCAGTACACCCACAACTAGAGCTGGGGGTTCCTTGGAGTAGCATTAAAGACACTACTAATGAATCTCCCAAGAAATTTTAGAGAGAGGTACTAAAGAGAGGGGATCTTATCATGGAGATAAACGCATAAAACGGGCATTGTTTGTGGATGTGTGTTCGAGGCCGAGTTGAATATCTGTAAATCCACCTCATTCTTTGACCTTCCCATCTGCTAAATAATTTGAAGAAACAAACAAAGCATGATTGAGAAACAAAAATAAGTTTTTTTTCCTTGTATTTATATAATCCTCGAATCTTTGTAAAAAGGAACGCCAGAGATCTAGGGCCCTTGGAAATGTTTTTCTTCTAAATTTGTGGTATGGGTTTTAGTAATTTCAGCTCATTTTTGCTAGTTCTTTATTTTCTTTGGAGTTTCTTTGGGGCTGTCAAAATTTTGAAAGATGAAAAAGGAGATGGAAGAGCTAAATAATAGGGTTTTCATCGGGTTGGGTGACTTGGGTCGGTTTTGGACCAAACCCGATCCGATTCGAATTTAACCCTAAATCGAACCAACTCGGCCCTCTTCGGGCCAGGTCGGGTCAATCTTTCGGGCTGTGGTTTTCAAATCCAATCCTAATCACAGCATTTGTAAGCAGAAAAAATAATCCAATGTCGTGGAGTTTTTGATTTCAACAAATGCATAGAGTTCAGGGATACCATAAGAGGAGGATCTAATATGTCCTTTCAAGCTCTCATATATTGTATCTGCTTTTTATCCTATTCAAATTTGCTCAACAGTATCACAATGTGCTGAAAAAACACATCCCATGAAAAAATGTGCTCTCATAAGTCTTAAAATAATATACTAGCGAATATAATAATCAACAAATATACACAAATACGAAGATAATTTGAACACGAGTAATTTGAACAATATAGAGACGGTAAATCCAAATTTTTTTTTTTAAAAAAATGATTAATATCCAAGTAAGAGATAGAGCGAGAGTTCGTAAATGCAAACAAGCAACATAAAGTGATTACGTGAGTATACATACATAACCAGATAAAGAAACTCAAAAAAATGAAAACTTCTCGCTCCTGGCTATCTTACTAACTAATTTTTATGGTAAACATTCATAGAAAATCGTTTGTGCTTTTACGACCTTTCTATTAAAACTCAACGATAAAATATTCTTTCATTCCGGTCGCATATTGGTTTAATATTCCAAAACATTTACCATGAATTCTCATAGTAATGCAGTATAACCTCTGAAATCAAAATCTGCAACCCGTTATTGCAAATGAAATTTCACAAAAACACCTATCATTATGCAATTTACATGAATTCTTACTTTTTTGGGAAATTGAAATCTTACCTGCGAACTATCTTTTTGAATTTCTCTTCATCTGAAAATTGAAGTATTTTTAAAAAAAAGCTGTGTGCTCATATATGACATGCTCGGTTCCTTCACTCACTAGACCTCTCAAAATGGGGAAAAGTAATGAAGAAAACAAAATCTTGAATCGATGGAAGAAAATCACACATAGTCGAAAGCCTACCTAAGATCTTCTCGTTCCTTCTAAACCGTGGTAATAAATGGGATACCAACACAAACACTTGCACTTCATGTTGTCAAGTGAGAGAAAAAAGTAAAAAAGAGAGACAAGAAATGAGAAGTCTTCCAATGTTGCGTGGGAAAATGAAAGTGCAGTAAACAGGTCTGGTGATTGCGTGGGAAAATGAAGAGAAAAAATGTTCATAAGAAAGAAGAAAGAGGGGAGGATGAGAGTGAGGTATTGCTTTGAAAATGGTACTTTTCATGTACTAATTATTTTTCAAAAAAACTAGTCGTGTTGCACGAATTCTTATTTGTTGTGTGTTTATTAGTGTAAAACTTATATATTATAAAATTTATTGGATTATTCAAGAGTCTTGAGAGCATATTATTATTTCGTTGGTACTCCATCTAATAAGATGATTATCTCGAAAATTGATATTATCGAACAGAGAAACTCACCATAATAAAATTGAAAACATCACGTGTATGTAAATGATAATAGAAATGTTTGACATACATGAAGATTGCAGGTTTATATGAGTGAGAAATATTTGATTAAATATGTTGTAAATACCAAACAACATTGAAATTAAAGAGAACCATCGATCTTAATAAAATCAAATCCCCCAACATAAGTACATGAAAAAAGGAATAAAAAAAGTACTAAAGATGAGAAATTATACAATTAAATATTAGAAAATTAAGTAAAAGAATAACACACAATATGAAATGAGCCAAAACAATTTATGAGAAATAAGCTTTAGTACATTATTGCATTAGGAAAAATAATTAACACACGTGTTAGAATTTTCCATCCCATTTCGTGCATCAGACAGTTTAGTTTTTGTCACAATAGCCAACTCTGTATGCATCTTATCGAATGAATTTTCAACCCATATAAGTTGACCAGATTAGAAACTATACACATCATTAAGATAAAAAGGAAAACCTTATAAGAAAGTACATTTTTAGCAAATTCATCAAATATTTTAGACTATGTTACACTTTTTGATATCTACAAAATCAGCCTTCTTCCGCTTAAACTTTAATTCATTAGATTAAGTAGCAGTTTTAGCCTGTAACTAAAAATCACTCGTTTTCTAGAATGAGAAGGCCCATGCGATTGATGGTCATATGGCTACGGAGTAAAAATATCAACTTATAACTAAATTAAAATTTAAACAACAAACATGTAAAACATAAATAAAATTAAGAGTTTTGAAAGTTGTCGTTAATAAAAAGTTGTTAACAACTTATTTTGCTAAGTTTAAAAAGTTTAGCTCTAAGTAAATCATTAACTTTTTGAATGATTGGCTAGAAAAAAAAATTATATCTAAACTTATTCAGCACAAAAAAATTTATTAACCTTAGCTAAGCATACTTTTAATAAAGAGATGAAGTAATTAGAGATTCACCATAGTTATCGTGTGAATAAATCCTTCGAGACTTCAAGTGAGAACTCTAATAGCCTTAATTATATATATGCTCATAAGGCCATTCCAAAGGTGGACATTTGACACGTGAGCATGAAGGACACCTGATTTCATATGTTACATTTCCGCTTGTAACTATACTGTGGGAGTATCTCTACCTGTGTTCTTTAGTAAGAATCAAATGACTGTAACATATATGGTTATCCATTAATAGCAGGATTAACGAGGATGTAGAAAGTATTCATTATAACAAATGTCTATTGCAATGTTTTGTCTATATATGGTCATCTTGTTTGGAGAAAATGATTCTATTGGATATCCAAAAATGAAGCATTCTATATGTTTGAGCAAAAAAATTGCACATCTTGGACTGAAGAAAAAGTTTTTTGTTTGATTAAATTAGTATCATAAATATAAAATTAAAGTAAGCATAGTAAATAGTTTAAATACCAACTCATTATTTGCACGTGTGAGTGTGTACTTGTACTTACTTCTTTTATGCTTCTTTCCAAATCATTTGTGGAATACAAATCTTCTAATCAGATCTCGGCGTTTCAATGGTCATGCACAAGTCTTTCCAATGAGACCGACATGTTGACACAATTTTAAAACTAAAAAAATGGAGGAAAAAATAATTCAAGTGCGTACATAATTACTAACTCTGGAATAAAATTTTGTCAAATTTTATCTGCTAAAGTTTTATCGGGGCTATCAGAATACCACCTTGTTGAACAAAGAAAACCATTAATTTGGACATAATTTATTTATTTGTTTATTGTTGTTATGCAAATGGTTTGCCACTTCGAAACGGGGAAGACCTGTCCACTTTGGTTGAAGTGCAACGCCCCCGAAGGGCGGTATGTGTTGAAGAGATATAATTAATTTATAAGCAAATCTAACTTAAGTTTCAACCTATTTTAATATTAATTCAAATAGTACATAGCAAATTACTATTAAGTGAACTTGTATTTAGTTTGTGTAAGCAAATGTTATCGTCTGAATTTAATTAAGTAGAATAACAAAATCTTCATTTTTTTAGCAAAACAACAAGAAATAAATCAGTAATTTC
>CAIGRL010269579.1:0-14453 GCA_903798325.1 Fraxinus xanthoxyloides | reverse complement strand
TAAAAAAAAAAAAAAAATGTGGTAATAGGGGATATTGTAGCCTGAGGCATCGATGTGTTTCTATAGTTGTTGGGAAGTTCAATAAAACTGAGACATCTATGGGGGAATATTTGATACGTGCTATTTGACTCTTCAGTGATTTGCTTTATATTTTTTAACTTAATTTCGAAAATGAAGGGGATTTTGTCCTTCTCCTGTACAGATTCTAGCTCTCTTTAGATTTCTCATTATCTTCATTTTATATAGTATTAATGATAGAAGTAAATATCATCACTTGGGGAATCCCCCAACAATTTGTCTCACTTCCAATTCATAATTCCTTTTGATTCATCTGGGAATGATTTTTCTTATTATCTAGGAGGCGTAGGAATTGACTTTTATCTTCAATGAATTCTATCTATACTTCAAATATATATTTAATAGAAGTGATAAATTGTTGATGACCAATTTGTTCTATTTTAAATAGATTGGGGTGGTTTGCAAATTGTTATTCCCTTAGCGAACATTTGGCCTCTATTATTCCACATTATAATAAGAGTAATAATAATTTTTTTGAGAATGTGTGATTAAAATAGAAGGAAAAAGTTTTGAATTTACGTGTAATATTATTTTATTGAAAAATGTGTGATTGATAAGAATGGATAGAAAAATGAACTATAATTTAATGAAAAATAATGGAAGCCAAATGAGGGCTTAGAATCATACAAACATCCATGGAGCATGGCAAGGGTTTGCAAAATCCGCTCTCGTTCACTCAATGCGTTATAAGTGAGCGAAGTACTTTGCCAATTCCTTGCTTGTGTCGTTGACAAAAGAGAACCATCATCTCTATTAGAAGACTTAAATTATCGAGTTAAAAATTTAAATTAGTGAGTCAAGTTCTCAGTTAATATTCAAAAATTTGCAATCAGTACGAAGTGTCCTCGTGGTAAACTCGATTAATTTGTCAACTATCCTATTTAATTATAATTCCAGCGCATCTCTTTAATTAAAAATTATTATTCTAATAAAATAAGATATGGGACTCATTCACTAAATTTTATGTCCCTTGAATCACATACAAATTTATGGTGTGAACAAACACGACTATCTCCACACGTAGCAATATATCCAAAAATAAAATATAATATTTTGTCATCGTTGTAAAAATAAAATAGTGTAAAACTTTTTGTTAAGAGTATGGATATTCTAATGTTCGAGTATTACGCGCATTGACGAGGTGAAATTTCTGGGTAGGTGAAGACGAGATGGGAATGGGATTAAAATATCTCCTCAATACTTTGAATGTGTATATAATTTTTGGCTTGTAAGTTAACGCTATGTATGACCAAAACTAAACCATTGGCCGTGTATTAAAAAATGGATACATGCAAAAAATGTGTTTGTATTGGATGAATTGAAGCCACGTCAGCTTGTTTCTTCATTTGTTTGTATTGGACTTTCTTCCCATGAACTTTTTCGGTATCTCATATTTAGAGCTCGTTTGGTACTGATTAAAATCTAATTAAAATTAAAAATATAATCATTATTGGATCACACTCGTTTAATAAAAATCAACAATAATGACTAATTTTTCAATTTTAATCTCTTCCAAACGAGCTCTTATACTCTTATTATATTTTGGAAATAGCACAACACACTCAATTCTCAACATAATGCAGTACAAGATAAGTTAACAAGTTATGTATTAGATTTCTTAAACGTAAGATAGGTAGATTGACTTTGGAATTGGAGTTTCATCCCAAAAGATTATTCTATTAAGACGAGGAACTCGGAGTTCAATAAATTGTGTCCTATTTTAGTTGCACAGACGTAAAATATGAATTGTCAAATGTGTGCAAGAGAATTTTGGAACGAAATTGTAAACCCGAATTAATTAGGATTGTCGAAAAATCTGGATCGATTTTCTAATATGTCCCTATTTAATGTGTTTGTTATCAACAAATACGAACTACTCATATTTAAAACATTATTTAATGTAGGAGTATATTAGAAAAATTTATGTTTCCTACTAGATTAATTAAAATTTCTTAATATGTGAAAATTGAAACAAGTTTATCTTTGTGGGATGGAGGGAGTGTAAAATTTGGCATTTGAAAATTAGAAATCCAATTCGACCATCAAGAAAAAATAGACACAATAAAATGTAAGATTCTTAGATATTCGTTTTAATGTGAGATTACGTCATCTTTCGTCGTTGCAGTAATTCACTATGATGAAAAGAAGTTGACAAGAGAAAATTGTACACTCTATCTTTGCTAGCATCTCTCACTTTTTTATGGTAATACAAAACTCCAATGACTGCTCTTTATTTAACAATCTCTCACTTAAGGATTAATTCACCATCAAATGACTCGTACAATAACTCCTCAATCCTCGAAAAATAAGTCCAAGCACACAACTTTAATTTTTCGATGGGAACAATTTTCATTAGCATGTCAATTGGATTCTGATTCCCTTGAATATTTTCAAATATCTAGATTTCATCCTTCGAAATCGATTTGATGAAGTAAAAGCGAATATGTATATACTTCATCTTTGCATCATAAACATGATTTTCTGCTAAGTGAATAACACTCTGATTGGCACAATGTAACATCTCATACTTGTAACATCGTCCACATAGTCTCCACACAACGACGATAATTATGTCCAACAACTTAATAACTAAAAGTATTCAACAAAAGTCAAAAACTCGTACCTACAAAAAAAGGCTTCATGACCAAAACTCTTGAAGAAGATGAACTAAAGACTCAGACTACTAGAACTTCAAGGCCAAAAAGAAATAACAAATAAAAGAATAATACTATTCAATATCACTGATATCAAGTACGGTGGCAATTGTATGATATTAAACGATAAATTCACTTAAATATACTATCATACGATTCATTTAATTAAATCTACAAATATGACCATCTAAATTGGTATTAGGGCACCATTACTAAAAAGGAAAAATACCCCAAAAGAAACTTCCCAATTATTTCGTTGCTGACTCGGACCAAATCCAAAGGTCACATGTGGATAAGATCGACAAGATTGACCCCGCACACAGAGTTATAACACGCACATATACATATTCGTGCGTACGCATCCATTGAATATTGCTTGTCAATTTCTATGACTCCACTATTACAATCAAAGAGTGTCACCTCTTACACAATCCTATTAGCCCATTTTTTTTATTAAAAAAAAAAAAAATTATCTATCACGCATACTTCTATAAAAAGCCATATGCCCATCACATTGTTCAACTGTAACGCTTTTCGAAACTGCTTTGATTGCCAATTGTAATTTCAATTTAATCGACAATCTATACAAGAATTCGTGAATTTTGCTTGTGGGTTTTCAAAATCTTGGGATTCTTTTGAGTTTATTATACAGAAATCGTGGGAATGGCTGCTGTTGTTGTAGGTTGTGGTTCTGCATCAATTTCTTGGGTTCAATTGAAGGATTCTTCATCAAAGAGGAATGTAAAGAATAGATTTAGGGTTTCATGCGTTTCATCTTCTACTGTTAGTGATCCGTATAAGACTCTCAGGATTCATCCTGGTGCCTCTGTATCTGAGGTCAAGAAAGCATTTAGACAGCTTGCTCTTCAGGTAAAATTTTCATTTATCCACAAAAATATATATATTTTTTAATCTTGAGTTAAAAATGTGTTTTCTCTTTGAATATTTTGAAATTGCATTGTCATTAACTTGTTGATTTGGATTTAATTTCAGTATCATCCAGATGTCTGCAGAGGAAGCAATTGTGGCATCAAATTTCACCAAATTAATGAAGCCTATAATGTAAGTAGATTTATCAACCATTTTACACATCTTAATGCACAAATCACTGTAATGGTCGATTCTTGATGTGTATTTTTTGCTTCTGAAAATAAAGCTTATATTAATGTGGTGCAGATTGTAATGAGTAATTTGAGAGGGGAATTAAGCAATCCCGAGATGCAAATGTACGAGCAATACGACATGGCAGTGGACGACGAACAAATGAGAGGGGTTAACGATCAAGATTGGGATCTCTGGGAAGAATGGATGGGATGGGAAGGAGCGGGAATACGCGACTACTCATCCCATATAAACCCTTACATTTGATCTTAAAATTTAGGGTTCATACTGTTAATATGTTGTTTGGGAAAGTGGAAGACCACATCTTCATAGATGTTTGAGTTGTACATAAAAATAATTACGCTCATCTTCTTTACTCTGCACATAGTACAATCAGAATAAGGGATAATATCCATAATTCTTGCTAATTTTACTTTAAGATTACTATGTAAATGAAACATTAGTTAATCGAATACTTGATTTCTATGGCTACCTACTTTTAGCACTTCAGTCTTCATGGTACATTTGCTAATTTTGGCACCAAATAACTGTACATAAAAATTCAAATCCTGTTGGCAGAGTAGGCTAATACGAAGCTAGCCATGTTGGCTTCATCCTGGGCGACGCATCCTGGATCAGTATTGGAATTCAGGAGAGCCGGCATCCTGGACCGTGAGCCGGCACTCCCCTTTTTCCTGCTACGTTCGTGTGAACCAACAATCAAGATTTCTGATAAACGAAACTCTATGGTTTGGCTAATGAAAAATGCAACCACAGCGTCTGGCACAAGAATCTCTCTATAAATTAACCCAGAAACATAACTGTCGTCAAATTAAAAAAATGGAAAATATATTCCTACAATGCAATAAGCATTAGAAGTTATTATCACCCATTATGATGACTTTGAAAGTATTTCACTTGTTAAGAACAGAGTTTCCATAGTATGATAAGATGAAAACCAAAACCCAGATTTCTGCAAGGCTACAAGATTGTCGCTGAAGCAAGACAATTATCCTTTATTTAGATATGGATGAACCAGCGGAGAGTCTTTCATTCCTTGCTTTATCAGCTTTTTCCATGTAATCTTGATGCGATTGATGTTTTGCTCCTGGAAAAGAAAATACAAACTTTTGTCAGGTCGAGCTGTTTCACTATAACCAATGTATGAAATCATGAAAAGAAAGTTACAAGCCAATGCAATTTTCTGAGAAGAAATTCCAACTAAAAATATAGAAGATCCTAGCAGAAAACCACTAGATCTCTGTTCGTCTGGCAAACTCTACCGCATCTTCCAAAATTTGTTTTGTATTCGTTTCTTTTCATTATCCGTTCTTTTTAATTTGTCCTCCTTTTTTGGCAGAGGAAGGGGAGATGATTGCAAAACGAGGAGCTCCTGACCAAATCAGTTTCCAATTATACCCAAATTATTTCCAATAATTCCCAAATGAAAATGTACACACCCTAAAGAACAGAGATTTGGTTGGATACGAGGAGATAATGATAGCAGATTTGCTTCCTCAATCGAGGCAATGGGTTTCGAAGATCCTCTTCATTTTATTTATGCATTCATGTTGTTGAAGGTCACTCTAAGCAACCTTGCAATGTGTAAACAAATCAACAAACTAGTCCAAAGTTGAACTACACAGGAGAATATATCCATGAAAATTTCGAGTGTATGAAGGTCCTCAACCAAGCCAACCTCAATCAATTCACTGACCACCAATTACATAATCTGATTCATGAGATAGGTATCTTTATATTTTAACACCAAGGTAGTCTTAGTAAACACAACTCTGCTTTAGGGGCAAAAAAACATGACACTATTAAGCCGCCTTTATTTGACAAAGAAAATTCTCAAGCTTATCTGTATTTAGAAAAGCCATGTTTTTAGATGGGAGTTAAGCCAACACCAACAGGAAGGAACTATTTGCAGTGAGATTTCACTTGGTCACTGTCAGCATTTATCTCATTTTTCCTTTGCTTCCTGGCTGAGAAAAGAAAGGTGCCCGAGCCAGCATTATTTTCTCTACCTCTCTCCCCACACTACATTTCTACATATCTCACGGTACTTAAGGTCCTCTCCCTCCCGAGTCAAGACCTCTAACTCTTCTTCAACTCCACCACTCTAGGATTGCCGCCGTGACTTCGACTTACTTCCAATAAAATTGTTTCAGGAAAAAAATGTTATAAGTATATAAACTACGATAAATTTACCAAGGTTTAGATTGATAAATTTCATAACCCGTTCTTGCTTAGCTCTCATGGACTTAACCACTCAAATTGAACTATTCATTTAAAAATAGCCACCAAATACTCCAAAAGTAACAGGAACAATTCCAAATATCAAAAAATTCATTCCAACTGATACTAACTGTAGAATTCTCAAAAAAATCCAGCTATGTTAAATATATTTTTAAAATTTATTTGTCGAAAACCTCCCATAAATCATATTTCTGGTAGTGGCAATAGCACGCAGTAACAAATCAAAAGCCACATATACATCAATCTCATAACAGAAAGTAGCAGCTCCACAAAGAAATGCCAAATTTTAATCAAATTTTCAAAATCAAATTCACAAATAGTGAAAATGAGGATGCCCAAAACCCAAATCAACTCACGAGTATTAGAACAACAGAAAAATGTTAAAAGAAAACGAACCTCGACTCATGAGGTACCAAGGGACACCAAAAATGACACCAATTACGGCGATGCCTCCAATGACGTGCTTCTTTTCTCCACTATACAAATAGTGTTCCAATTTAGCCTTGAATCCTCCTCCTCCTGCTCCCCCAGATCCACTTTTCTTGGAATCACTGCTCATTTTTTCTTATTTCTTTTCGCGAATTTCAGTTCCTGCTCCTCGCTCTGCTTAAACTTAAAACCCTCGTTCTATTAATTTTGTGGTGGTTTAGTTGTGGCCCTATTGTCTGTTTTTTTGCGTTTAATTGGCCATATTTAAATAAAATTAAAAATTAATTTAAAATAACTTTTTATTTTGAATTGTGTTTATATTACTTTTTACTTTAAAGTAAAAAAATTGCATATTTTTAAAAATAATTCTAATCCGCCCTATTATTTTTAAAATATATTTTTATCTCTCTTATTTTTAACTACATATTTTTCAATAAAATAATATTACACGCAATGTCGCAAATCCAAAATTTTTCCTTCTCTTTCAACCACACATTCTTTGTCAAAATATTGTTCCAAAAGGCATTTTAAGCAAAAAATAGGGCTCAAATAGACCACTCTTATTCTTTCAAATCTTGAGTAACATGCATTTTTTTATTTCCTATTTATTTATTGTGTGCTGATGGGCAGTTAATTCTATTTATGTCGACATCATTCGCCTTTATAGTAAAATAAGTAACCTTAAAATGATCTCTAATAGAATAAGTGATTAGTTGCTTAGTCCTTGTTTGACGTTCTTGTTTTTCAAACTCATTTTCAAATAAACAATTTATGAAATCCGCGACTTTTATCAACTTTTCGATAACAATTTCCATCAACATTTATCAAAATCTACTAAAAAACCAAACAGGGTGGTCTTAATATACATCAAATAGAAAAAAAAAATGCGATTTTTTACACGCTGCTTCCATATCTACAAACCAGTTTCTCCAAGCGTACATCCTGCATACAATGGATTTAAAGAACCAAGAGAAGTTGTTTCAAAAGCTGATCTACATTGTTCTAATATTTCTCCTCGACCTGTTGGGCAATTTTGGAGGAGGAGATGGAGAAAACTCGAATGGGAGCTGTGGGATTTCCATTTCCCGTTTCAAGATCTTAACAATCTCTCCAATATCTGGCCGCAGTTCAGGCATTTTTTGTAGGCAAGCAAGGGCCAAATTAATACACAAGCTAGCCTCATCCTTGTTATACTCATCGCTCAGTCTCTCATCCACGAGTTCTAATATGTTTCCGGTATGAGCCAAGTGCCTACACCAGCTTATTAAGTTTGCTTTCTCGAGCTTCATTGGTGATGAAAGTACGTGAAGTGGCCGTCTACCTGAGACAATTACAAGTACTAAAACACCAAAGCTGTAAATATCAGCCTTCTCCATCAAGTATCCACATCCACTGTATTCTGGTGCAGCATAGCACAAAGTACCCCTCATGCTCGTTGTGCTACTTAACTCTCGACTGAAAAGATCTCCACTCCACATGTCACTCCCCACAGAACGGGAATCCTTCTTCTTCCTACCCTTCTTAAAACTGAACTCCATATCCGGATCATTCATATTATGGCTCTTGTGACTCGAATTTCCCCTCCTTTTGAAGCGTTTTCCCAAATTCAAGCGTACTTTGAACATTTTCGTACTCCTTATTTGAAACTTGTTCACCTTACTATTCTTCTTGCTAAGTTCGTCAAGGTGTTCTTCTCTCCACCATTCTTGAATCTTCCGATGCTTCTTAGAATGCACTTTCCACCTCTTTGAATCCTCCTTCTCAATCGCACCATCAGGACACTCAAATCCCAGTTCTTGTAAAGGATTATCATTTGCTTTTTCAAATTTCTCCAGCTGCGTCGAATTAACCAAGTCGATTCTCGATGGGGGGCATTGATTTTCTTCGTCCCAATTAGAATTAGTTGAAGGGTAGATTTGGCTTCCTATCCACTCCTTGACATAATCTTTACTGCACAATTCACCATTACCATCCTGTTTCCACCACCAATCCTTTCCCCATTGTTTTGCACCCACATTATTACTATCACTATCATCCCTAACCATAGCAGCATTCAAGTTCAACTCCTTACTTGGACTGATGCTACTTAGGTCGTCATTATAATTCACAGACTTGTTATCGACCCCCTTTCCATTTTCGATCGTCGAGACCTCCTTACCCTTCACAATCCTATCTTTAATATCAATCTCATTCCCAAAATCACTACTCCAATTTAAAGAATTCAAGGCCAAATTTTTCACATTATGATAACTTTTGCAACTATTTTTCGACGAAGAAGAAGCTTGCAAAGCCAGAGCAAAATCTACCTCATCATGATCATGACTCTCCACTGGAGTCCCAATTGCTGGAGTCTCATTCTCATACCCTTCTCCAACTGCATTCATGTTCCCAGAAATCTCTTCACTCTTCAATAATTCTTGGCTCTTCCACAAGTCTTGACTGAACAAATCGACACCAAACTCACCTTCAAGCTTCAACCTCGACAATCCAAAATCCGAAAGTTTAGCCTTAAACTCTGAATCAAGTAACACGTTGCTTGGCTTCACATCCCCATGGATCACTGGTGGATCACATTCAAGATGCAAAAATGACAATGCCTTAGCAACATTAAGTATAATATCAAACCTCCTAGCCCAATTCAAACTCTTATTATTACAGTTATTATTCGACTCTGAAAATAAAGACTCTTGCAAGCTTTTGTTAGGCATATACTCATAAACCACAAGTCTCTTATTTCTATCCACACAATAACCCAATAAATTAACAACAAGAGGACAAGATTTTAGCCCTCCCAGAATATTTAACTCATTCTGAAACTCCTGTTCAAACTGAAAGGAAGTTGAATCAAGAATTTTTACGGCTACCAATTTTCCATCCTTGAGAATACCTCTGAATACAGTTCCAGAGCCTCCTCTGCCAATGGAATTGGAATCACTGAAGTTCTGGGTGGCATCCCTGAGCTCTCTGTAACTATACCTCTGGAGCTTGTTTAAGGGTGCAGTGGGACTATATGGGCTCGTGCGTGACGTATTAACCAAAGAATGCCACAAATAGTAAATGAAATAAAGAATGGCAAAGAGGATAGCTAGACAAGAACAAATTGTTACTGTAAGGAAAATTATGCTTGTTTTGGGTCTTGAATTTGATTTGAATGGCTGTCTTGAGGTCATTCTGCTGCTGGTTTACGGAAATGGTGATGGGAGAAGTTAGGTACAGGAGGGGGGCAGGATGAGTTTTGCAGGAAACTTTGACAGTTGGATAGCCATATATAAGTGTAGATTATTACTATAAGTTCGAGTTCAGTCGATGTTTATGTTTAGTAAATAAAATCTGATATTATTAACAATTTAAAGAATATAATATACTGGAAACATTGAGCCATATTCTATGGTTAAAAATGCATTTTGGAATAGTACTTTGATGAAGAATATATAGTTAAAAAATAAAAAAAAATTTAAATTTACGTGGAATATTATTTTATTGAAAAATGTGTGGTTAAAATGAAAGCGAGAAAAATATATTTTAAAAATAATGGAGAATAAACAAGGGTTTAATAAGAAATTCAGAATAGTTTAGAATATTTTTGGGTATTTTGAGTTAGTTTAATGGAAGTGAGTTGAAATTAGGGGATGAAGATGATTAAAGAAAAGGAGGGAGCTTTTGACTAAAGGGAGCTTTTGCAGGGTATTGGGGGAAGGAAATTGGAAGAAGAGAAAGCAAGGTGGAGTGGAGGGTAATGGGTTCCAGTCTGTTTGGCTGATTTTCATTTTCTTTGAGTGGCAATAATTAATTCAGAAGAATTTCAAAGCAAATTTATAAAAATGTATTTTTTTTTCATTTGTCAAAATGAAAGAGAGATTACATATTTTAATTTTTAGTTTAAAAAGTTCCTTTTTGATTAATACCTAAATATTCTTTCTTCTTCAATTCACACGTAACACTCATTCCATGGCGTTTATGGAAATGAAAAAGATAACCACCCATTAATGAGTCTTGTCCTCGTTTCTTTATTGACCAGTATAATCCGTCAATAGCACTATTACAACTCGATCAAAGAGACTATACATTACAAAGTTTAGTAACCTCGACAAGAGTCATAAGTTCATGTTTTCTAACTCTATTGATAAAATTGTTTTGGTGTATACGGCAAGGATGTTTTCGACATTCGCTCAATCACCGCAGATCTTTTACCAAGAATTATACTATGGTTTTTCAATCGGGCTAACCCACGTGTAAATAATCTCTTCATCATTAATTTGTTCCCAAAAGATGACCTAATCCAAAAGATGGAAAAGCTGCAATTCATCATTCGATTGCATACTTTAACAATAAAAGAAGGCCAAATGGGAAGGTTTGAAACATACTGCAGCAAACTTTAAAAATATATGCTTTCTCAACATAATTTATTTTAGAGTTATCCTAAGTGTACATAAATGTACACATAGGGATTGATATAATGTAGATGAGGTCCATGCTACAGTATTGTGGGCCCACCCCTCTCGAATTACGTGATTAATCCTTTATTTTATCATCAAGTTAGAGACAAATTCTTTTGCCGTGTTCGATATAACTTCTTATATATTGTACAGAGACCGGCAATGGTTATCCCTCACTATTCAATTGGCCTGTCAAATGTGCACTAAATTGCTATTTTACATTCAACTAACGTTTTAAAAAAAAAAGCTATAATAATCATAGATTTTTGATTGTTGATCAACTTCAATAGAAGGATCACCACCTAAAGAAAAAAGAATTTAAACAAAATAATAATAATAATCACGTTGTGCTTATACATCAAAGAGACACACTTAAACGACATATATAAAATTAAATAAAAATATATCGTTCTAAATTCATCCACTTATATTTATTTTCATTACATTCTTTTGAATCTTTTTATATTCTTTTAAATTTTGTGTTTAACTAAAATTCTAACAATCATAAAATATCCTCTTCCACTAAAATTATAAAACCCTAATAATCATCAAATGTCATGTTCAACTGAAATCAAAACAATAATGGAATAGATACCATTAGAGGGGTTTTTTTTTAAGACTAAAAGATGAAAATTGTGATTTGATTCTAGATTTACTCCTTAGCTCATTGGAGAATATGGTCATTCAACAACCACAACAAATCTTATTTCTGTGAAAAGATAATCTGCTGTTGGTTCTTGAATTAAATCTGGGCATTATATTCAATCAAGAAGTTACCTTTTTTAGGATGTGTGAGCATAGATTATAAGTATCAGTTGATGAAAATAATATATTCAACCCTCGTTGAGCACAACAATTAAATCGTTATATATTTTTTACAAATCTTCTCATTTTAGGATTATACTTTAAGTAAGTGTGCAATAATATGTCGAAGAATCTTTACATTACCTTAAGTTTCCATTGGGGCATAAGTACTAGATTTTTGGAATTGTACTTATGTATTTGATTTTACACGGCTACATATCAGTTGATGATAAAGTGAATTTTATTTCGAAGTTCATATATTTGTCAATCAAATATAACGGACCAATTCGTGTGGCAAATAACATACGGGACATTTAATTTTATTTTGAATATAATACTTTGTCTATAGGATTAATTATTGAATTGTAAGAATGTTGATGTTATATGTAATGGGGATGAATATGGTGATTTTTAAAAAAATTTAAAATCGCATTATGGATGTATTTAGAGTGTGATGAATATATAAAATTTGTGTGGATATACATTATTTAAACAAACGAATTCAATAAGAACAATATTGGAATGTGACGTGGATGACGATAATAATTTTTTTAAGTTTTAATATTTTAGTAGTGATGAATATAGTGACATTTATAAAAACTGTAAATGTGAATAGCCGTACCCTTATTTTTCTTATCGACTCAATAATGGTACATGTACCAAGTTTCGTATGAATGCATTATATCTTATATGACTAATATGTCTGAAGTGCTCTATTGAAAAATATGCACTTGACTAAAAGTGTCTTTTGAATGAGCCAATGTCACTGCCATCAATAAAAGATAAAGAGCACCTAAACGACTTAAGGTTGTTTATACTTCATTCCATCATTTCTCTATGATTTTGAATTGATAATAAAATAGACCCAATGTCGTAAATGAAAGTTTTCTTTCTTTCGTAATCATTCGAATATGCGATGATTTAGTTTACCAGTCATATCTCAAAATTCATGGATGTTCCAGTGGACTTTTTCCCCGATTAAATTTTTCGATTATTAAATATTCTGGCTAAAAATATATCAATTAAAGTTTGAACCATTCCCACGTTCCACAAATGACCTTTGAAGAATGGGAGTGCGTCAAAGAAGTGAACATTACAAAATGGAAATTTTTAGAACAAAATATCATTTATAGCCTTTTACATGCACTTGTGACCTAGGGATGTCAAAAAAGCCCGTCAACTCGGGCAGCCTGGAATAAGCTCGAGCCGAGCCCCATTTTGGGGCGTCGGGTCGGCTAGTTAATAATAGATAAAATATGTGTGTGTGTGTGTTTGTGTGTATGTGTGTGTGCGCGCGCGCTCGCGCGCGCGTGTAGCAAGCGGCAGCTAACTTTTAGCAGCCTACACTTGCAGGCAACTAGACGCGAAAAGAAAAAAAAAACTTGAGCCGGATTTTTTTGGTCAAGCTTTTGGTCGAATCGGTTCAGGCCAAAAAAAATCTCGAACCTTTTTGGTTTGAGTCGAGCCCGAGTTTCAAGTTTCGACTCATTGACATGGCTTGACTTGTCCAATGTATCTATGTCCTAACTATATTAAAATAGCCACTTTTCCTTGTACTGTGCATTTTATGCGTGTCGACAAATTCTATCGTCAACCAACACGATGTCGTTTGATGTTGCGAGATTTTTCTTCCATTACCGTCGGCAACCCACTGCCTTCTCACCCGATTTCAATTTCCCTTTGCCAACCTTCGAAACTTTGAAAGCATCGCCGCCACCGTCGACATTACCGCCACGATCACCGCTGCCATCATGGCAAGAAAGAGATCGAGGAAATGTCTAGGAAAGCAAACGAGAAACGGGAAGGAGGTGGAATTCTTAAAATTCAATTCCAAGAAAGAAAATTGGAATCGGTGATTAGCTTACTTCTTAGGTCGATTATTGCACTTAAAAAATCTAGAGCTGTGTGTTATGAGAAAGATGTGTCTATCGTCGTCGATGAAAAAAAAGGTATGTGTCTCTGTAAAAAACTTGTCTCTATTTCTCACGGAGACACCGTGAGTGTCTCCGTGTGGAACGGAGACGTGCACAGTATCTCCATTGCTCATGAAGAGGAAGAAATCTTACCTGATGATGTTGTTGTAGACTTTATTATTAATCTCATTTTTGCGGCAACGAGACTACTGCTAAAACCATGAAGCACGCTATTAAGGGTATGGCCTTCTCAAGTTCTTGAAGTTTTAACCTCATCTTATCTTCGTCATAGTCTATAGAATCTGAACTTAGACCACTTAAGTATTTTGATTCGTAATTGAAATTATATGTATCACATCCCGAAGCTACGAAAGAGGAGGAATGCAACGGGTGGAATGCATTTCTCTGGACATCGGATTCAGATGTGTGTACAAGTTCTTCTGATGGGGAAGGATCGTAGCTCTTAGCTACAAGATTCAGTGGTATAAATTATCCCCTGATTATCCAAGTTAATTAAATATGGATGTCGATAATCATCCCTTAGTCATGATTTCCAATATTGATATTTTGTTGTTTTGAGGTAGAATTTGAATGATTGAGGAGTATGAGTTTAGTTAGATTGTGGAGTAGTTTATTATGTTTGGGAAGTGCAAAAATTGTAGTTTGATTTTAAACTTAATCTCTTAAAAATATGTTGCATTTAAGGTGTTTGATAAAATTACAAAGTGTGAAATTAGTGTATAATTAGCCTAAAGGTTGATTGAGTTAAAAATCTT
>CAIGRL010269571.1:0-11132 GCA_903798325.1 Fraxinus xanthoxyloides | reverse complement strand
ATGAATATGATGAATTAAAGATTGCCTTGCGGCCGTTTTCTCCCCTCTTCCTCCCCCTCTTCTTCCCGGCTTCTTCTTCATCTCCCCTTCTTCTAGCTTCTTCTTCCATTCTTTTCCGTTTGTTAGATTGAATTACATTGGTGCTGCATCACGTACCCTAGTCCCTCACAGATGAAGTAAGATGAGCCACATGATCCCTCCACCCCACACAGTTTGAAGTTGCAAATGGAGGCGACCAGTTCTGACACGTAACTTCGCTCTATTAATTGTGAGAGAAGTTTGGTAAGTCAATAGTCAATTCTTAGTAATTTTAGTCTAACAAGCTAATTTAGGTGACCATTGACCATGTGTTGGGAAAATGTAAAGATATTGCTTAGTTTTTTCCCTTTAAGAATATAGAAACACATGGAAAACTTCCTGAATAGAAGAAAAATATGATGCTTGGTCTCACATGTCCATCAGATATGTTGAGAGGTATGTAAGTGTTAAATGCATAATCTCAGGCATTGTTGCCTCGTGTCGCTGATCTTAGAGTAAGTGGCATACAAGTATACTAGTGTGTAAACGAGATAAAAACCTTCAGTTGAAAATAGAATGCCAAATTAAATGTGCTTGAAAATCAAGGGTACCAGAGACGTAGAATAATAAAGAGAGGGAGGGAGGGAGAAAGAAATTAGAGACAAGAAGAATTATGAGTAATGTTATTTAGCACCACCTTTGTTAAACACGAGTTTAAGTGACACAAATGTAGAGTTAAAATGAGATATACAATACAATTGAATGAATCACTTAATTATATATTTCATTGAGCATATCACATAATGTTACCTAGATTGATGTTCTAGCACTAGTGCTAGATTACATTATTCTTGAATTATACAAACTAGACCTAAGATTCCTAACAATAAGGCACTTATCAAAATTACAAATTGGAAACTATCATAGCGGATGATAAGGATCTATTTGCTTTCGATCTCCTAGTAGATCTAGCAATGAAATGTAAGGAGTGATGAAAAAGAATTCATGTAGCTGATCTCAAATTTATGAGAAATTGGGTTATGCATAATAGAAGTGTGTATTCTAGATTGAAATCTCTTGAATTAGGAATACTATCTCAACCATTAGAAATACAAATTGATCTAATTCACGAGAATAATTTCGCAACTCTACAATATCAAGATTGAAGTATCTCGTCCTTCTCTAAAAAGCCTAACTGGATGTTTAGGTTAAAATGCTATGAAATAATTTGACTATCATATTCTAAAATAGAAACCTTCTCAACATCATTTCTAGTGAGTGTGAATAGCGTAAAACATAAATTATGGGGAAAGTGGGAATTGTTGCCTACAACTGATTATCATCGTTTTGGTGGTGGAAAAACTCATTAAATAAGATTAAGGGGTTGTTTGAGCCCATGAAGAATGTGTGGTTAAAAAATATGAAAAAAATTTGGATTTGCGTGTAATATTATTTTATTAAAGAATGTGTGGTTGAAATAGAGTCAAATCACTGTTTAAGAATGCATTTTGATATAAAAAAATGGGGCTCAAACAAATTTAGTTGTTGAAATAGAAGTTTGAAGCAAGCATGTGTGCAAATTGTTCGCTTTTGGGTTCGTAAAGAATTTTGTAGAAAATTACTGTAAATGAATTTTAGTCATGATTACAATTTAGATGGACATTGTGGAATACTGAGACGTGGAGCTAACATATATCAGATTTAAGAATGAAAAGAAATTACGGTTAAGAGCTATGATCGTTGATGCAATAAATAAAGGTTGACATTAGAGGTTAGAGTTCCAGTGGTGAATGTTTTGTACAATGAAATTGATGGACTTTCTGTATTTGATTGCAAAACTTGGATATAATAACGCAAGCATAAATATATTCTCTCACTTGACATCTATTTCATAAAAGAGAGATGTTGACAACGAATTCAGAGATATTTGTGTAATCTACTGCTTTTGTAATTATTCTGATCCTTTTTTGACTTGAGAAAATTAAACTATAGTTAATGAAACTTAGATATATAATCAGAAGCTTGAGCTACAAAGCAGGTGTACAATGTTGTCTTGTAATCTTTTTCCATACTCCCTGAGCATTTGGTGGTCTTGAAGAGGTTTTAATGGTCCAATTCAACACTCTGTCAATCACTCACGATTGACAGCAAGTTCTGTTTGGAAGTTGTAAATTTCCCTTTTCTTATCTTGTGCATGCAAAAATAGTAGTATTGTAATATATCTTGAGTTTGTTATTTTATTTTTCACAGATGACATGCAATTTGTGATTATCTTTTTTTTAATTAAGATGTGCGCGGATTTTGAAACATATTTTTGGGTAGAAAATATGAAAAATCATTGCCTTGTTCAAGATAGAGGCAAAACCATACATCAAGTAAACGTTCATTTGTTTTATGATGCTTTCCTTGATGGGTGGATAACTTGTCAAGTTAGAACTTGCAGATGAATTGTTTTTATTTGTTATGCAGGTATGACTACTCAGGTTATGGGCAGTCATCAGGAAAGGTAATTGGAATTTACTTTTCAGTAAAAGCCCCCTTGTATTGTATTATTAAGTGATGGGTTGTCTGAGAGCGCCTGTTGAAATTAGTATGTTTTCTGTATTTCAGCCAAGTGAGCATAATACCTATGCAGACATTGAAGCTGCGTATAAGTGTCTTGAAGAGAGTTATGGTGCCAAGCAAGAAGACGTCATTCTTTATGGTCAATCTGTTGGAAGTGGCCCTACTTTAGATCTTGCAGCTCGATTGCCTCGTCTAAGAGCTGTTATTTTGCACAGTCCTATTCTATCAGGCTTAAGAGTCATGTATCCTGTGAAACGCTCGTATTGGTTTGATATCTACAAGGTAATGCTTGGTTACTGATCTCTATGTGTCGTCCGGTTATATATCTTTCTAATATCATTCTAACCATCCCTGCTCACACATTGGTGTGTTCCTGATTCCTGATTATTTCATCTCCATTGGGAAAAAGTCGTGCACATTCTGTGACTGAACGTTTCTTCCTGTTGATGTGATGCAGAATATAGACAAAATCCCATTGGTGAAATGTCCAGTTCTTGTTATTCATGTAAGTACAGATTTTGGTATAACTTGCTTCTTGCAATGATATAGAGCAGTTATTGATATTATGAACATCTTTACTCCAATGGACACTTTATTGTCGAGAAACTTCTTCGTCTTCCATATAGATTATTTGTCTAGATTTGTCATTATTCGACACGGGTAAACTTAATTTACTCGCAGTAGGGTTCTTGATGTTTCCTTGTTTTGATATTAGTTGGTTTCATCATTCATATGCGACCAAAGTTCAATATTTTTCCCTATACACTTCTACTTACCATATTTTTATACAGGGCACTTCTGATGATGTTGTGGATTGTTCTCATGGGAAACAACTTTATGAACTATGCCAAGAGAAGTATGAGCCATTATGGCTCGAGGGAGGAAATCACTGTAACTTAGAACTGTATCCCGAATATCTTAGGCACCTAAAGAAGTTTGTCTCTACGGTCGAAAAACCACCCTCCCACAGGAACACTTCAAGGAGAAGCGTAGACCGGCCTGAACATTCCCGAAGGAGTACGGATTGTTTTGAGACTCCAAGGAAGAGCACTGACCGGAGGGAGAAACCCAGACGGAGCACTGATAGGCCCGAAAAACTAAAGAATTATGAATATAAATTTCATAATGATGACAAGGTTTCCAAGTTGAGGGTGTATTCTGACCATGGAGAAAGATCTCGGAGGAGTGTAGAATATCATGAAAAGTCCCGGAAGAGTATTGATCTTCAGCTCGAGAAAGCACGCAAGAGTGTGGATTGGCTGGATAGAATACGAGCCGTGTAAATCTATTCGTTTCTGTGCTATTGTTGTTGTGCGATTTGTTAATTGGAGGTAAGAAAGCAATAGAAATTAGGAAAGTATCTAATTTATGATTATGAGGTGTGTATTTTGCTCTTGGAATTTCAAATCATGACCTGAAACCTTTTCCTTCTCTGTTGGGAAAAAAAAGGAGTGGGTATAGTTGAAATACCAGTGATTTGGTTTCTGTTTGTTGAGTGAAGAATTATGTGTGAAGGATGTTCTTGGTGCCCCCACCCCAACCCCACAGTATCGTATGTGTCGAAGCTTATCTATTGAATTATTTTATTGATAACACTTACCTTTATGCACACCAAAACAGCCTTCAGAATATCTTGCAAATGAAATGTAATATCCTCTTTAAAAAACCATCCGATTCACTTTATATTATATAAACCAGACTGATAACTCTCTTAGGTGTATTATATGCATAATGTTAGGCTGGTGAGAGCGTCGGAAGGCCTCACCTAGGCAACCTCAGTGTCTCCTTAGACGTCTTCTTTTGTAGATCAACATTGACAATAACAGCAATTGAAGATTATCCCACATTGACTACTGAAGAAATTTGGCGTCAATGCATTAGAAACCAGAAGTTACTTGCGAAATTCCCATTAAGAGACAATCCTTGGTCTAGAAGAGGTACAAAATGAGAGTGCAAATGGAAATTAATGTAAGAATACTAGTCCAAAAGGGCTTGGAAAAAATGGGCTCTTGCTCCTGCATCACATATAGTTAATGAGTTCCCTCTCGACAAGGCTTGCTTGCTACTTGATTTGAAGCTGATAATACGCAACAAGTTTGACGAGTACAAGGATAAGTTGATGAGCTATATAGACTGATGATCTAAACTGTAAGCTGATAAGCTCGCAGATGTTTGATGAGACTGATGAGTAAATTTGATCAGCTCATAGATATCTGATGAAGCTGAGATACGAATATATGTAGACAGTAGGCTGATGGGCTAAAAGAGTAGGCTGATAAGCCCCATAGTTATCTTTCAATGTGTTTATTTTCCATCTTATCGTGATATAGTTGTCAATGCAACAATTTACGTATAATTCATAGAATTTCTAGAACAAATCACACGTCAAAGGGAAACTTCATATATGACCCCTTCCCCTTGTATGTTTGCAGCATACATTCATTATCACAATCTTTTACACTAATCAGCACTCAAACTATCAGCATAAACATAAAATGTAGGACAGACACATTATTAAAAATCCAAAGTATAATTCTCATACCAGGATACACAGAATTAGGACATACCAACTAGACATATTTCATTGAAGAACTTGGGAATGGGATGACCTTGCTTGCTTGTTGAATCAACCATAGCATCTGATTTGGTCATTGCAGCCTTTAGCAGCTGACTGTTTTAGACCTATGCCTCCACCCTTCTCCAGGTATTGCTGGTGGTACTCTTCTGCTCGATAAAATTTCTTTGCTGGAAGAATTTCGGTGACAATCGTCGTATTCGGGAATTCATTCTGCTTTGCTTCCAATGATTCACGGGCTAACTGAGCCTGCATCTCATTGTAGTAGTATATTCCCGACCGGTACTGTGTCCCCACATCATTTCCCTGTGAAAAAAATGCATTTAACTTGGTAATTCACTACCCTGACTAAGCCTATCTACATAAAAATACATATGAAACAAAGAAATCTCAATATCTTAGTGTGTTAAAACTATTCTTATGGTTAAGGCGCTATGTTCCCCCTTTTGTAGTCGAGTAAGTGCTGATAATGATTGTTGATATAACAAATAACAACGTTTTCAGTTTACAAGCATAATTATCATGGGAGTCTAACACAAAACATGGTTTTTGTCCCCTCCCCATTGTAATCTCTTACTAATATCAATAAAACGGCAAGGAAGCGGGAACCCCTGCACCTAGGCACACATGGTGTTAACACTAAAATTAATCCAAGACATAGTATAGCATATGTTATTTTCTTGAACTTTAGCAATGTCAATTTCATGATTCCAGGATAATGAAGTTGCAAATTAATTTTCACAAAGGAAGTGAGGTGCAATTGATCAAGGTACTAAATGAAATTTATACTCAAAACTGTTGTCCTGATACTACAACTGGTTGCAGCAGCACCCAACAAATTGAGCGAGTTAAGTTTTCCCGAGTCAAGTTTCAGAATCCACGCAAATAAAAAGCTAATAGCAGATCAGGGAAAAGGACAGGAAATTCTAAATAATTCGACCTGTAAAATTTAGAAAGAGAGAAAAAGAGAGCGAGAGATGTCAACGCTTAAAAAATATGCGTCAACCAGAAGCAGAGTGTATGTCTAGTTAATATTATGACGTAGAATAGATGGCTAAATGAATTGAAGAAGAATTGAACCGCAAAGGAAAAAAGACAATAGTGCAGGTGTGGGTCGAGCTCTAATTTGGGCACATAATACCATTTAAGAAAGAGAACGACAAGACAAGTAATACTCACCAATATACTGTGACATACGATGGATTTTGGTCATCCGAGTACATTTAGGACTCGAAAACTGTTTTTAAAGTTTAATGCTATTTTATCATTTAGTTTATTTCGAATTATTTGCAATTTTAGTTTATTTAAACTAGGTTTTCGTGTAAATCCTTATAAATAAAGGGTTAATTCATTGTTTTTTATTACTTTACATTAATAAAATTTCGTGAGTTATTTTTTCTTTAATTTGGTGATTTCCAAAATTGTGTTCTTAATATTTTCGCTTGAATTTCTTGTTTCGTGTTGAGTCGTATTAGTGTTGTTTTAAAAAGAAAAAAAAAAAAAAATCAACTTTTTTCTTGACTCCACAATGGAAAATGTGTGGCCCGGCTCCGACACTATATACAATAAATCACCACTTATAAATTATAGAAATCATGACCAAATTTGGATTGCTAATATGGCCCCTTCACCAATGAACTTGGAGTTTATACAAATAAGTAAACTTAGCCATTCGCATTTCACTCTTAAGTACCCATCGAGGCTATAATCCTTGGCCAGGTCCACATCAGCTTGGCATGTCAAGGGTCAGCACTACTGATATTTAACACCAGTCTAAATGGCAACACTAATGACATAAAATTACAAATTCAATTCAAAAACAAAGAATTATGACCCATTTAACAAGATGTGATATGTTGTCACCTGGTGTTCAACACCACCGTTACTAGATAGGCATTACTCATTCAGGTTCACTCTTGTCTGCCAAGTCTTTAGCCCACACCAAGCTCTTTCATTTTTCAAAAAAGCAAAAAGAAAAAAAAATGTAGGTCCCAATTGCCCAGTTTGTGTCCAGAAACCCCAAAGGTGGGCCGACTAGGCCCAACACTACCACAAAACATTTTATGTATCTAGTCAACGTTTAACATGCACTGCATTTATTATGAAATGTTTTAAAAATAATATAAATGTAATATTTGAATATTTATGAATGTTAATTAATTTAGAATTAATACTAGGAATATATACGTGACAATGAATATTAAATTATTTATTTAATTTCTAATTAAGTAAAATTGAATATTAATTACATAGACGTGAATAATGAAATGCATTCTTGAACGTGAAATTCTAATTAATTTATAATTAGAATTAATAACATTAAGGGTCCGTTTGATTGCAAAAGTGAAAAATAGGTGAAAAGAAAATGTTTTATAGGGAAAAAAATTTCTAGAAAATGTTTTACAGGGAATTGTAATAAAGTGTGTTTGATTAGTATAATTTTTCGTGGAAAATGTTGAAAATTTGGAGTCTGTGTGGCTTCCTTTTTATGGAAATTGTCTATTAAAGTAATAATATTTTCTACTATTGGATTTAGAATTTGTTCCAATTGCCAAAAATAAAAAAAAATCATACCGAATACCATTCGTTTGCTTTGTTTTGTATGGAAATTGTCAACAAAAGTGAAATTTTTTTTACAATGGTTGATAGAATTTGTTGTCATTGCTATATAAAAAAAAAAGGTGGAAATTGCTTTCCTACCTAATAGGTAGGAAAAGAAAATCAAGTAAATGTGCATCAAAGGGTTGTACCTAAAAAAGGTGGAAACTTTTTCCATGGAAAAATTNTTATGGAAATTGTCTATTAAAGTAATAATATTTTCTACTATTGGATTTAGAATTTGTTCCAATTGCCAAAAATAAAAAAAAATCATACCGAATACCATTCGTTTGCTTTGTTTTGTATGGAAATTGTCAACAAAAGTGAAATTTTTTTTACAATGGTTGATAGAATTTGTTGTCATTGCTATATAAAAAAAAAAGGTGGAAATTGCTTTCCTACCTAATAGGTAGGAAAAGAAAATCAAGTAAATGTGCATCAAAGGGTTGTACCTAAAAAAGGTGGAAACTTTTTCCATGGAAAAATTTACCTATCAAACAGCTTTTTAAGGGTGGTTCCATGGAAAACTAAGGCTATCAAACGGACCCTAAATGCATAAATGAATATGAATAATAATCAAATGAATGTAAATGTTAATTAATTGAGAATTAATTATAGAAAATTCGTATATTAATGAAACCATACTACTGAAATGAATCGGTCAAATGTACATATATATTGATATGTATATTGATGGTAACTAAATTGTTTAATAAATTATATACATAATGAAAAAAGAAAAATAAGGTATTATTGAAATAAATGGATTATAGTAGGCTAGATTCGTCAAAAAATGATTCTCGCTGTGATAAGAATTCTCATGCAAATTATCGTTTTTTATATTTTATATAACAAAATATTTCTCTTTTTTCTCGATCAAATCTTCATACTGTGAAAAGCCACTCTTATACAAAGGATTGCAATGAATACGAGATGGGGATTCGCTGTAATTTTCCTTGTTCACAGAAAATAAATACATGAAAGTAAGATTGTGGATGCAAGGGTTTCAATAATATGATCAGATTGAAACAATCTAATTCCGTAATTAAATGACGAAAACAATTCACCAAATAAAGTATCGAAAATCCAGAAACTATATGTACCTGGCGATTGAGAGTAGTGGGGTCGTGGCGGCCCCAGAAGAGGGACAAAAGATTCGTATAAGGGCAAACAGTCGGATCAAAATGGATGCGAACCACTTCAGCGTGGTCAGTAGTACCAGTACACACAATTTTGTAATCCGGGTTGTCAAAATGGCCCTGAGAATAGCCCACCTCAGTTTTCACCACTCCCTCCACTCTCTGGAACGCCAATTCCACTCCCCAGAAACACCCTGCAGCGAATTGGGCTAATTCAAGACCGGATTGGTCCGGAACATCCATATCCGGGTTGGAAGCCATTGTTGATTATTCTTCTCCTCCACAGATTTCGGTGATGGGCACAGTTGACAAATCTGTGTATAATAAATTGAACAACCATCCTATTTGTACAAAAATGATTGACACTCATTGGGTGTGGCGGGGCCGGGGGCGGCGGCGTCGTCACTTGACTTTTTGTCAAAAGGCTTATAACCTTTTTCTACAAATAGAATTATTGTAAATTGAATATATGGAGAGAAATCAGCGAAAGAGAGAGATGTAGACGTATATGCTTGAACTTGGTCTAAGATTGTGGCGAGATGCATCATGATTGCCAAGAAGGAAACTTAGTCACTGGATTATAATGTATTAATATTCAGGCAAGTGGCGCCAAGAAAATAATAAATTAACGACAACAATTTGACTGATTTTGATTTTTTATTTTTAAATTACTTTTAAGCAATATTTTTTACTGCTGTTATAAAACTTAAAAAAAAATAATAATAAGAGAAAAATACAAAAAAATCAAGAAAATTGCAATTTTATTATAACGATGTATTCATATATTTAAAAATAATATCAATGAGAGTTATGACGTCTACAAACATATTTTGTAATTATTGTTTACATTGAACATCGGATAAAATGCATGTAAATATGGATAAAAGACTAAAATTTTGAATATAAATTTTGAAATGAGAATTTTTTCAAGAGGTTACTATTTACAATCACTTTATAAAAAAATAAAAAAAAGGGATAACATTATGATGGTACTTCGAATTCACAACAATTTTACTTTGCATCAGATTAAATTACATGTTCTGGCCCTCGTGAGAAAAGAAGTGTGACAAAAAGCTAAAAAAATAATTTGCTAAATTCCTTTAATCCCTTCTAATTGCCATTACATGCATTGATGGAAGTATGCAAAAAATAGCCTTTCTTGGAAAATTGGATTGTTGGGCCAGGCTGAGCAGCCCAATAAGTCGAAAAAGATCCAACAATTTTTCAAAATCGTAACCCAAAATGATTTTGGGCTTGGATAAGATTCTGGGCAACCCACCAAGAATGGTTTCTAATTAATTTTCATACTCGTACCTTATAAACTATATAAGATAAATGTAGAACTTGATCTTCCCTTTTATAGTTGAAAGTATTTAATGAAGAATCTCATATGACCTCAAGTGAAGTGATACAATAGAAATTCAAAGTGAAATATTGTGTCTTAAAAATCTTGATTATAACTATTTTATCACATGCTTTTTTAAGTAGAGTATGTAATACTGCTTTATTATTAGTACCAACTATCAAGAATGAATCTCTCGAACAAGTCAAGATTGAGTTCATCGATGTTGATATGAAATTGATGGTGAGAACTCGACTTATGTAGGAGTACGAATACCTATGAGTTGGACCATTGGTTACCATAAAATTGAGTATCGTGGAATAACGAGAGCACAATAACGTCATACTCAATCCCAAGACCTTGAACACAAGAACACATCATAGTGCCCATTTCACCCTAATAAAATTGTCATCTAGTACACTTTCCTCTAAATAGAATGTAAAGGTAATTACTATTGGTCTTCTTCCCCAAGTAACATATATTACTCTCTTTCTTTATTGATGTAGAGTAGTGCGTATGAAGGCATGAAATTATGAAAATCACGAACATCTCTCAAGGTCAAAATGATTCACTCAAGAATGACAGAAAACTAGGAATGAAACACACATTGATTCATAAAGAATATCGTGAATATGTTTGCATAATTAAGGACGCTTAATTTTTCATTTCATTAAATGTTATTTTTCAAAATACTGAAATGATCTAACTTCTACAATACAATAAAATCCTATTATGTAAGGATAATTCAAAATACTATAAGAGTCCGTTTGATTGCAATGGTGAAAAATTGGTGGAAAGAAAATGTTTTCCAGGGAAAAGATTTTCCTATAAATCGTTTTCCTGGGAATTGTAGTTAAAAGTGTTTGATTGGTATAATTTTCAAACCGGAAAATAT